>ML058505.1:1281174-1401805 GCA_003013855.2 Liriodendron chinense
GTGGGTTTTCAGATTTTTTTCGTCTTACTATCGAAGGAGTTTCCTCTAATTTGGTAACTTCGGCTGAAGGCCAGCAATACCCTTGGAAGATGGTGGGTCTAAGGGGTTGTTTGGATGCCTTTTTAAGTTGCGCTATTTGTAAGTGACTTACTTGAAACTCACTTACGGGTCATGTTCGGATGTGAAATTTCACCAATGAGTTACAACCTTTAAGTGGTGAATGATTCACAGGTGTAAATCATTTACAGCCTGTCCTGTTTGGCTGTAAGCTGTAAATGATTTACAGGTAAATGATTGTCTGTGTTTGGATAGCCTGTAAATTATATAAGTCCTGTAAATGGAGAGCCAATCTTTGAAAATAGCCATTAGGCTGTATATGGAGAGCCTGTAAATGAAATCACAGCTTTTTGCTTGTAAATCAAATGGGACTGAAAACTTTAAATGATATACAGGCATTTTTCAGCATCCAAACACAGACTGTAAACCATTTACCTGTAAATCTTTTACAGTTGGTACCGTTTACGTTGTTTGCATGCCTGTAAGTGGGAAATGACTTACAGGTGGTGTTTGGGGGAGGAAGTTTGTTCACCCATCCCTAGTGTAGGACTGACCGCTTTGTTGGTCTGGATTTCAAGACATTGTTTTAAACCCAGAGCCTATTCATAACGGTAAATCTCATCATTATACCCCAAAACCTAACAGCAGCCCCCTAACTCCATTCTTAACCTTTTCTATGTCTCAGCTCAATGGTCAAATTTTGATAAACTCTAATAAGTGTGTTAAAGTTCAGATGGATATGTTAATCACATCTCAACAATGGTTGGAGCAGACTGTTCGACAATTAATGGTAAGATGAGGAACATAAAGAAGGCCTAGCCTTGATAATCTGGAGTCTGGTGACGATGGAACCAGTCTTGATGGTTAGGCCTTCACCATCTCCCACTGAAGCCAACAACGACGCGATATGAAGGTGACAAATGCCAAGTGATTGACAAGTAAAAGTCAGAGAGTGAGTTCCTTCAAGTGTGGATATACTCTCGTAAGTGCCAAAGGGTGATAATCTTTGCTTAGATCATCAGGTGGGCCTCAGCTGTGAACCTACACATGTGAATACACCCAGTCCAAAATGCAGGTCTTTCCAGCCCATATAATAGATTTAAAGAATCCTTTGACTGCTTGTTTTTCTTTATTTGACTAGTAGTTTAATGGATGTGTCTTTTTTAGCAGTAATTCTAATTAGATATGAACTTTTTTTATAAGCCTATAAATGGGCATGTGGATGAAGTAAATGGAACAAGATACTCAGAATTGAAAAGCCTATTGCTTATATCGACTGGGAAAAAAATCCTAGAAGTGAGACTGTCCTAAAAAGTTCGTGTTGAGACTCCACAAATTGGCATGCATGGAGTGATAGGATTTGGAGAGCTTCAGTGAAAATATAATCTTTTCATGATGTCAAGATCTAGAAAATTTATGAAAGGGTATGTTTTCTGATTTCATAAATGCCAACCAGCAGATCTTCCATTGCAGATGATATGCTTCCAAGGTTGATATCTGACACTGGGCCACAATTGTATACTGTTGGGAGCTGCAGTTCTCTTTTTGGGCCTACATCCATTTTGTTTTGAGTATGTGGTTGGTTGGAAATTTCTTATTTTTCCCATTCTGTAAAGGAATGGTGGCAAGATGCTGAAATTCAAAATATTGATTGGTTTCAGATTCCACCAGAAGTTGTTATTGCTGAATGGAAATCTGAAGTTTTGAAACTAGATTCACTTTGCTAGAATTGCCAGGCAGAAAGCATAGTTCTCTTGGAGCTTTTCAAGATTGACGAGGAGCATGGTCTTCTTTCTAGTGTTCTTAAAGAGACACGAGATGTTTCGATGGAGTGCCAAGATACCATTAGATATGGTGAAGTCAGTTAGACTCAAAAGTTGAGGGCAACACGTGTCACTTGCCTCTCCAATTACTAATTTGCTCCACATGCTAGCTTTACTTTTTTGTTGATAGTCGAGTGATTCAAGCCTATTCCATACCTTCTTGGTTGGTAACACGCATGATCTATGACTTTTTTTTATTTTTATTTTATTTATTTTTTTGGTTAGTACACACACCCCCTGTCAGTCAGACTGCAATGTTAGCCACCCCCCTGGTTATCGATACCAAGACCTCAAGTGTTGAAACGAGGTTATCTTCACTCAGTCTCCCACTTCAGTTATGGATCTGGGTGTACATGATCTATGACTCAATGTTACCTAAATCACCAAACCCCCTATGTATTCCTTTCTGAATCGCAATCCAGATTATGGGTCATTTGCAATCCCTGAAATTGCAATTCTATACTCTTAACAATTAAGTCGTAATGCTAATTTATATTTTCAATGTAGATTGGATATGGCGAAGGCATATGACCAGGTTAACTGGTCTTTCTTGGCCCTTGTTCTCAGGGAGTTTGGTTTCAGTGAAGGCTGGATAGAACTTGTGAGGAAGACTTTGGAGGAGAACTTGTTCTTAGTTGTTAATGGAGAGCCATCAGGTTTTTTAAATCTAGCAGAGGTATCAAACAAGGTGACCCCCTCTTGCCAAATTTTTTTATTCTAAAGGAGGAGGTGCTCAGTAGGGGCATGCAAAAGTGTGTTTTTTATTTTATTTTATTTTTATTTTACTTATTTATTTTTAATTGGTAAAGTGGACTTCTTCTTCTTCTCTTTTCTTCTTCTTTTTTATTTTATTTTTTAAATTTTTTGTGAGGGTGATAGGTATAGTTTTGTATTGCACCCATTTTTTGCATATGTGCTTATTCTTCTGCAAGGAAACAATAAGTCGCTAAAGGCTTACTTTCCTATCGCTTTGTGACTAGTCCTCTGGTTTAGGGTCATGTATTCATGTATTAGATGGGTCGTGTATTGTATAAAGCCATGTTTTAGTCTCAAGGATGGTGTTGGATTTTCAGTCTTGTGTATTTGTCGTCTTTGGAGGTCAAGTTACTATGCCCCATCCTTCTAATTGATGTATTTGATTAATCAAGGTACAGTGTGACGTAGGAGAGCCCTAATTATGATGCATGTTCAGGAACATAATTAAACAGCGGAAATAAAGGAATAAATAATCTAAAATCCAGAATCATTCATCATGAACTAAGAAATCCACAGGAGCTTGCAATGGATCGGGCCAATCGTCACAACCACGAAGTTTGAGTTTCAAGTATAACTAGGGTTGGATCCGTCGAGGGATAGGACCATCCCAATCTTGCATAGCTATAACCTAATCAATAAAGAGGAATCTCTTATCCAGGAAATCAAGGGATTTCATATTAGGGATTTGAAAATCTGAAAAACTTTGGGGTTTAGGCTCAAATTCAAATTTTGGGGATTGTGGTAATCGAAATGAATAGATTAGAGGAGATAGAATTACCAGATAGAATTACCTGGAAGAAGGATTAGAGGGGCATAAGAAGCAAATAGAAGAAAGAGGGATCAAGGAAGAAGAAACATCACCATGAGAGAGAGAGGAAGAGAGAAGCTCCAAAAGGCTTTCATTAATCAATAATCAAAGTTCAATTCGAGTTTTAGGGCTTTAGCCCTCTTAAATAAGCAAATAATGACATAAAAATACTAAAATACCCCTAAAACTAAGCAAAAACACGCAATTAACAAAAGTGCGGGAAAGTTCGGGCGCTTGGTCGGACGCCTGAGATGTCGCCCGAAGTAGTCCGAAAACCTCTAGAGAGGTTCGGGCGCTCGGTAGGCAAAGTTCGGGCGCCCGAAGAAAGTCAGGCGCCCGAATTCTTTAGTTTCTTCCATCTTCTTTCTCTTTTCTTCCTTCACACGTGTCTTCCCTGAGTGGGGTCTTCTATGTGTCCAATCACATGTGAAGGGTCTTCAGCGGGTCTTCAGTTTCCCAATAATCGCCTATCCACAAGGACGACACTTGTGGTTGGCGTTTCCTTCGTTGGTACACCTTGAATGCTTTTGTGTCCGTATCACAGTGGTACTATCCCCCTTCTACAACAAAGTTTAAAAAAATGATAACATAGATATTTGCACTTTGATGTATTCAGTAGCATGCATATGATGTAATACTATGTATGCAGGGTCAATAATAATAATGATTATCATTCATATTTAAATTGCATACACTTAGTGTATGCATTGGACTGACCCACATGATCCTACCCCCTAGCATACCACATGTTGGAGGAAGTAGCGTACTGCATACCTGTTCCTGTAGCACGTACCAAAGCAACCCGCAATGCGATGAACCTAGGTATGACTTATGGAAGGCCCTTTCCAGGTTTTGTTTTGGTAAACAACAGCTACTTCTGGGTATCTTTTAGAAGGCCTTTTTTAGTGGGAAGGAGTGGAAAGAAAGCAGATAGTATTTAGTTCACTTCTCAATAACCACAAGCATGGAGGGGTTAAGATGCCCTTCCTAGGCCAATAGGCTTTGGTAATTCAAATAGAGAATAATTAAAGGCCATTCTCGCAGGCATTAAATCATTTGGGAACCCTTCAACAGTCTTCTGCTGATGGAAGGCGATTAAAGAAGTATTGTCTCTTGGGCTTCTTCCTCTTATTGGGTTCCTTGGAAAAGAAACATCATTAGTGAAATTATAGGTAGTATTGCTAAGGGTCAAGCTGCTTTTAATGAACTTAATAGAAAAGCTAATTTAATTGCTAGATTCCCAGAATCATAGTTTGGAGCATGCGGAGGTGATTTTGAGGGTTGTAGCTCTTGTGGGGGATTGGGCTATCTTTGTTTGGTTGGCTTAGGCTGGCTGTCTTGTTTGAGGCTTCTTTCGGTTTTTTGTTTGCTTATTTTCTTTCCTCGCTCTGCGAGCTTTTCTAATAATAAATTGGCTGTTACCTCTCAAAAAAAAAAAGAAAAAAAAAAAAGAAAAAGAAAAGAGAAGAAGCTAGATTCCCTGTCTAAAGAGGGTGTTGTAAGGGACTCTACTGTAATCGGCAATTGTAATCCATTATCTAAATCAATAGAAAACCCTCTTTTTTTTCTTCATATTCTTGTAATAAAGTTTCAGTATTCTATTAAAAAAAGTCTGCATGGGATATTCTAAATAGTGGATAAACAGATCCATTTGCTTAGAAAGGGAATGGACGGAGTGGATAAATAGATCCATCATGGTGGGCCCCTCCACAGCTCGGTATTGAGGATGGACGCAATCCGACTCCTTAATTGCTAGATTCCCAGAATCGTAGTTTGGAGCATGCAGAGGTGATTTTTGAGGGTTGTAGCTCGTGGGGAATTGGGCTATCTTTGTTTGGTCCGCTTAGGCTGGCTGTCTTGTTTGTGGCTTCTTTCCGGTTTTTTGTTTGCTTGTTTTCTTTCCTGGCTCTGTGAGCTTTTCTAATAAATTGGTTGTTACCTCTCAAAAAAAAAAAAAATAATAATAATAATAAAAATTAAGAAAAGCTAGATTCCCTGTCTAAAGAGGGTGTTGTACTTGTAAGGGACTACTGTAATTGGCAATCGTAATACATTATCTTAATCGAAAGAAAGCGCACCCCCCCCCCCCCCCCCCCCCCCCCCCCCCCCCCCCCCCCCCCCCACCTTTTTTTTTTTTTTTTATAATAAAGTTTCAGTATTCTATTAAAAAAGTCCGCATGGGATATTCTAAATAGTAGGCTTGCCAATCATTTTATGGAAGATAACAAGGGACTTGGGCTTGGTGGTTGTTAATGACATTGCTGCTTGCTGGAGCTTTGAGCCTGTATGTAGTGGTTCTGTTCTTATTTTTCCTTTTTCCTACCTATGAGAGGAATAAACATGACTGCAGTATATTAGGGCCTGAGTGCCTATAAATCAGGATTGGTTTGAGCAGAACCCATCTACTTTTCTTTTCTATGCATTTGATGACAGAAAATGGAAACAGTATTATGCGTGATTCCACTTTGCGGTTTCTGCCCCAAATATCAACTGAATAGGAAGGTCACGTTCTTCTGTTCCTATCCCAATTGAGATTTAGCCCGAAGTGCGTCCATAAGCTGCTGAAAGCAGAACCACCAAGCGTACCCTTAGTAGCTTCTTAAGGAGAGAGAGATTGTTCCTTCTTGTTAAGCTGTCATTTGCTGTTAGGCGTCTAGCTTATTACTGACTGTTCCTTAAATGAAGTGGGATCTCCTGCCAAGCAGTATAAGAACCTATCATGTGAAAATATTCCGATCATACTTAATGTTGTTTAGACTATACAGTCTTTCCAGTAAAAAAGAATGGACTGATTCTGTGTTTCTTGACATCACCCTGACATGTTTCCACATCAGTTAATTAGTGGAATGACAAGGGTCATCATATCAGAGAGGGTCAGATGTTTATTTTTCCAAATTGGGTAGGGGCAAAAGCCCCAGTAGGGGTGCCACTAAGGTGACTGGGTTCAGGTTGAGTGTCAACCCAAGCCCAATTAAACCTCAAGAGGTGTTGGCTCGAGGCCCAACCCAACCATAGACTCAATTCAAGCTACCCAACCCATTTTGGTATGAATTTTGGGGAGAGTACAGAGTTACAGAGATGAATAGATACCTGATTCTGTTGGAATGGATGCTATTCCTTGTTTTACATTCATATTACAAATTTTCTTGTAGTTAGTTGTTAATCAATTTAGCGACCGGTGCTCGTATTTGGGATAGTGTTTGGTCTATTGATTTTTCCGCCATTTCTTTGCTACTGTTTAGATGTATGACAGATTTGGTGAGGCAATCTGAGGGCAAGCCCCATGGTGTATCCTATTTAAGATAACAGTTCTTAATCTGTCCAGTAATTCATTTATATGGGATTGGATCCCACGCTGTCTAAAGTCTAAACATGTGAAAGGGCCCCCTATGTACCTTTTGGCTAGTCTATATGATGCGGACATGAAGCCCTTTACGGTTTATCAATGTAGAAGGTGAGTGACACCTATATCTTTATGGCTTGATGATGACAGGCTTGGATTATTCATGACTACTTGAGGAGCATCGAAGACCTTACATATGTGGTTCGAAACATTTGAGAAGACCCCACCTTGGGAAGACGTGTAAGTTGCTTGTATGAGATGATTGGATCGTTGGATTGCGAGAATGGTGTGATCGGACTGTTAGTTTGTCGTGACCCACTTTCATCGTGCCATCATCAGAGGTCATCGGGCATCTTAGATTTGATTTGATTTTATGCACTTTTACTTATTTGAGTTTCGGGTCAGTGTGTGCATGTTTTTTCGTGCGAATGTCTTTTTTTTTTTTTTTTTTAAATTTTGTTAGTAGGGGTATTTTGGTAATTATGTTAATTTCAAATTTTATCAGGGTGTTGCCTTAACATTGGTTCTCATTATGCTATTGATTATTGAAAGAAAAAAAAAACCTTTGGTGGCTTCTTCTCCTCTCTTAGTGGATCTCTCTCTTCCTCTTCAATTCTCTTCTTTCTTCTTTCTTCTACTGAACTTTCTTCTTCTAAGGTGATCCCCCATCTTCTCTCTTTCTCCTAAACCTATTTTCTCATATTCTCCACAACCCTAAAATCTGAAATTACAATCCAAAATCCTTTTATCAGATTTTGCGATTCCCTAATCTAGAAATTTCTTGATTTCTTGGATTAGTGAATTTTCTTTGTTGTTGGGTGATAATCATGCAAGATCGGGAGGTCTCATCCCTTGCCGGATCCGATCCACGCAAGATTTAAAACTCGTAGTGCGTAATTGTGATGATGGTCCGTCTATTACATGAATCTCTTTTGACTATGATGATTGTTGGGCTGATGTTTACTTTAATTGCTTGATTTATTCCACTATATCTTAAATATTTTCATACATGCATGTTAGATTGGGTCGTCCTACATTTTTAGTATCAGAGCTTAGGGTTTTGCATGGTTGTGTCTAGATCGAGTTATCAACCTAGGGTTTCACTTTAGGTTAGTTTTGGAAAATTTTCAGATTTAGAAAGTTTCAGAAAATAGAAAGTTTCCATTTTTAGAAAGTTTTCAGATGTGGAAAATTTTCAGATTTGGTCGTAGTGTCCATATTTAGGGCTTGTTTGTTAACGCTATAATTTTTAACTTAATGCGGAATCTAAAAACGCTCCGTGTTTATTGTTGTTTGTTAACACTGAATGTGGAAAGCGCTCTGTGATTTTTTGATGAATTTTTTCAGCAACGGAGGTCTAACTTAATGGTGAATCTAGATTATGCTCCGCGACTCTTTAAAAAAAAAAAATCCAAAATTGCCCACTGCCGCGAGAGAGATTTTCTCCTTTGTGTAATACATAACCCAATTTTAACGTGAGACACTTCTTTGAGCCCACCATGATTTATGTGTTAGATCCACACTGTCCATCAATTTTCTATATAGTTATAGAGCATGATTCCAAAAAATGAGCCATGTTTAATGCTCAGGTTAACCCCACCACAAGAAGTAGTGGGAATAGAATGACTACCATTAAAACCTTTCTGGGGTCTACTGTAAAGTTCATTTGCCATCTAACCTATTCATAAGGTCACAAAAACTTGGATGAAGGGAAAACAAAAAAATCAGCTTGATCAGAGCCTTCTGTGGCCCTAAGAAGTTTTCAATGGTAGGCACCCAATTTCCACTATTTCTTGTAGTGTGGCCTACTTGAGCCTTAGATATACTTTATTTTTTGTTTTGTTTCCTAAAATGATATGAAAAACTTGATGGATGGTATGGATAAAACATATACATCACAGTAGGCCCCACAGAGCCCTTTGATACTACCCTCATTAACACTACCGTGCGTCTCTAGCTAGATTCGGGGTATTGCGAGATTTGGGACGCCGATAGCTACTACAATGTAAGCAGCAATATTCCTACTAAAGTGATGCCATCAATTTTTGTGGGCCCCACCATAATATATGTGTTGTATCCACACCTTTCATCTATTTTGAGAGATCATTTTAAGGCACGAGAGAAAGAATGAGGCAGATCTAAAGCTCAAGTGGATCCCACCACAGAAAGCAGTGGGGACAGTGACTCCCACCATTAAAACCTTCCTAGGTCCCATCATATTTTTTTTGAGATCCAACCTGTTCATAAGTTAACACAGACATGGAAGAAGAGAAATCACAAATACCAGCTTGATAAAAAAATTCTATGGCTCTTAAGAAGTTTTCAATGGTAGGGTTCAATCCCCACTATTTTCTGTGGTGGGGTCCACTTGAGCTTTGGATCTCACTCATTCTTTGGCTCATGCTCTAAAATGATCTCTCTGAATGGATGAACAATGTGGATATAACACATAAATCATGATGGGGCCCATAGAACTGGTGACGTCACTTCATTAGCAAATGAGATTTTAGGGTATGATCCCATAAATGAAGCTGGCTTAAATCTTAGGTGGACCACACCACAGGAAACCATTGTGATTGAATCATCACCATTAAAAACTTCATGGACTCCACGAGAATGTTTATTTTCCATCCAACCTGTTGATAAGGTCACCAACACCTAGATGAAGAGACCACACAACTATCATCTTGATTCAAATCCCAGATGAACCATAGTACATGTGATTGACCATAAATGGGCCATGAAAGTTGTGGGAAAAATGAGATCTGGATCATCCTCATTTTTGGGGTCATTCCCTAAAATGGTTTAGAAAAAATGGATGGACGCCATGGATAAAACACATATTATGATGGGGGCCACACAACATTGTCCAATAGTTGGGGCCTACTAGTATAGTCAATACACAATTCGGATTCACCGAGGTGGGTGAGGGCAAATGTGTCACATTAACATATTTTAAACATTTAAGACCTTAGTTAACAAATAGGTTACTCTAAATTCAATACTAGTCTTCAGTCTTCAGATTCAGACTTTAGATTCAGATTTCGGGTTCAGGCTTCAGACTTCAGATTTAACAAACAGGCCCTTATTTAGTCTGAAGGTCTGATTTTCAAAATTTTCTATTTTTAGAATTTTTTTTCATTTTTGGAAAGTTTTCAAATTTAGAAAATTTCTTAAATTAGAAAATTCTGGTTTATTGAGTCTAGGGTTAGAAAGTATTTCAGTTCATGCATCATTATAGGATTAGAGTCACATCATTCATATTGTGAGTTATTGGTTCAGAAAGTCGAGTTTAGGTAAAACTTAAGATAAGCCTTATGGTGTATGCCCACAAGAACCTGAAGATGTTTTGGATTTCACCCCACCATGGGCAATGAGTAATTATCCAAGTAACTCGCTCAATTGATGCAAAGGATAACCGCTATGGAAGTGGCAGATAAAATTTCATTTGCTCAGTTAGGCAACCAAATCACCGCCATTATTAATAGAACAGAGCAGTTATAGGCATCTCAGAGGGAGAACCCCAACAATGGGGGCGATGATCAATCCCAAGTGGGAGGGGCTGTTGAGGAACATGCTCTTATGTGTGGTAGAGGCCATGGAAAAGATGATCAATATAATACCTTAGTGTATAGCCAGTTGGAAGAATCTAAACAAGTTGTTTATAAAGTGGAAGAGTACGTGCCTAAAATCAGTAGTGATGGAATAAAAGAAATTGGGGCATCACTCACCATCGTGGAGCATGATGAAGTGTGTGCTAGTGATGAAAAGGTCAAAGAAATTGAGAATACACCACTTCCAGATGTCATGTGTGACTTAACTGATGTAGAGTCCCAATTTAAGTCTCTTACCATAATGAACACGAATGAATTTGAAAAAGAGGCTAGTGAAGATATGATAGTAGACACCCATATGACTTGTGATACTCCATCAGATGGTTCTCCAGATGAACTTCCACCCAAGTGGGACATTCAATATGCTATTGATCTTGTCCTTGAGTCAATTCTGTCAAGCTTTCCTCCATACCAAGTGAACCCCACAAAACATGCAGAAACACAACGTCAATTTGATAAACTTGTCGGGGAAGAATTCGATCAGGAAAGTTTGAGTTGGAGTTTTATTCTGTGTGTCATGCCTGCCCTTTGCACTTCCAAGAACAATGGCATGTGGCGCACATGTGGGCACATTTTGGCTGTCCACAAAATTTTAGTCAAGTGTCAGTTCACCATGCGGCGTATTCACATCATGGTGGATGTGATGGCTAGAGCCCCTATCACACATCTTGATGACATTTTGGACATAATGGCCAATGCCAAGATCTGCTCAAAACTTGGCATCAAAAGTGTGTGTTTTCAAGTATTGAGATACCTGAATATTATCCTTGTTTATAATACTCATAATGAGAAATTATGTGTCACCCACGAGAAGAGTCCTTTTGATAGGGTTGTTTATTTTCATAAGGCTGTTTATTTCGAGTCCGTTGCTTCGCTAGAGAGTCCATTAGTTTTATTCATGTCCGTCTCCTATAAATCGTCAGAGTCAACTGATGCATTTGCCTATCACATTTGTGATTTGCATTCATATAGTAGAAAGCGGATAAATGTAGGTAATGAGAGTTACGAATATTCAGTTGACTTATATCGTAAGGTACAAGAATTCCATGAGAAAAATTGTGTAATGGTACGGATAAGGCCAGATGGTTTCCTCAGGGTGCCGCCAGAAAATTACAAGCTTCTAGTGCTAGACCATTCAAAGTATTGCCGGAAATTGGGTCCAATGTATATAGGATAGACCTTCCACCAAACATGAGAACCAATCCGACAATCAATATGGAAGATCTAGTCCTTTGTTCAAACCCTTCTCTAGACTATCCTCCACGTACATGACTATATTCTGAATTTTCCTCCCAGCCCGTTCTGCCTATCTCAACCTTTGTTGAACAAAAAAGAAGAAATTGAAAGGATTGTGGATGAGGAGATCGTATACACTCAAGATGGAGGCTTCTAGCGATATCTTGTTAAATGGAAGAACAAGCTACCATCCTTTGTCCAAACCCTTCTCTAGACCATTCTCCCCATACATGACCATATTCCCTCCCCCCCAAACCCCCCCCCCCCCCGACCCGTTTCTCCTATCCCAACCTTTGTTGAACAAAAAGAAGAAATTGAAAGGATTGTGAATGGGGAGATCGTATCCACTCAAGATGGAGGCTTCTAGCGATATCTTGTTAAATGGAAAAAACAAGCTACCATCTGATTCTACATAGCTTATAGAGATAGAGCTACAGAGAGTAGATCTAGATTTGTTTGAGAAGCACCAAAGCTTTATCTCACCAGAGTCGAGCTCTTCTTAGATGAAGAGAGTGATGCGAACATTAAGCCCTTTAAGGTTTATCAGTGTAGGAGACGAGCGACACCTATATCTTTATGACTCGATGATGACAGGCCTAGATCATTCGTGACAACTTGAGGAGTATCGAAAACCTTATATATGTGGTTCGGGACATTTGAAAAGACCTCACCTCGGGAAGACATGTGTAAGTTGCTTGGATGAGATAATTGGACTGTTGGATCGCGAGGATGGTGTGATCGGACAGTTGGTTCATCGTGACCCACTTTCATCATGCTATTATCAGAGGCCGTCGGGCATCTTAGATTTGATTTGATTTTATGCACTTTTACTTATTTGAATTTCGGGTCAGTGTGTGCACATGTTTTTGTGCGAATGTCATTTTTTGAAATTTTGTTAGTAGGGGTATTTTGGTAATTATGTTAATTTTGAATTTTATTAGGGTGTTGCCCTAACCTTGGTTCTCATTATACTATTGATTATTGAAAGAAAAATTAACCCTTCTGTGGCTCTTTCCCCTCTCTTGGTGGATCTCTCTCTTCCTCTCTAATTCTCTTATTTCTTCTTTCTTCTACTAAATTTTTTTCTTCCAAGGTAATCTCCTATCTTCTCTCTTTCTCCTAAACCTATTTTCTCATATTCTCCACAACCCCAAAATCTGAAATTACAATCCAAAACCCTTTTCCTCAGATTTTGGGATTCCCCAATTTAGAAATTCCTTGATTTTTTGGACTAGTGAATCTTTTTGGTTGTTGGGTGATAACCATGCAAGATCGGGAGGTCTCATCCCTCGCTAGATCCAATCCACGTAAGATTTAAAACCCATAATGCGTGATTGTGATGACGGTCCATCTATTACATGAATATCTTATGCTTTTCTTGACTATGATGATTGTTGGGCTGATATTTACTTAAATTGTTTGATTTATTTCGTTAGATCTTAAATATTTTCATACATGCATGTTAGCTTGGGTTGTCTTACATCACTATAGGCTCCGATGTGTGTGCACTATCCATACGCATAAACCCTTGTGGCCTTTGCAATTGGATTCCTGGTTAGTTTCTTCTTATTTAGCAAGTTTTATTTAATGAGTTGTAGAATCCTAGATAACTAGCAAGTTCCATAATTAGCAAAGAGTTCTAGTTAGCTATCCATTTTTTATTATAATTTCTTGGATCCTTGTGCTAGTAACTTTTAGAAGGTTTCTGTAACACCCCGTATTTTCCCCTATTTTATTTTTATTTTTATTCATTTTTTTAGCCGTTAATCTTGAGAGGGTTATATCTAATCAACTGTAGGGAATCTAAGGCGGGCCCATTTATAAAAGTTGCTCTAATGAACCTTTAAAATGGTCTAGAATCGCTGGATTTTGTTAAACTCACCGTTTTCGAAACATTACGAAAATGCCACTACTAAAACCCCATCATAACCCAGTTTCCATAATCATTTTTGACCCTAAACTTAGTGTATGGCCTATTTAACACAAAATAACAGTACACATCGAAAATCAGCCCCTCGATCATTGTGCAAATGCCCTAATCAGAAATCGGACCCTAAATGGTCCACCTTAACTCGGATCTGTCTCAAATTTCTGGCCAACGGCTAATTTTACATTGCCGACATGCTAGACGAAGAAGATCGCCCAGATTCACACTAGTGAACTCCATGTGTAGGGGGCAGTGGTGGCACGGGGTCTCCGTACCACGTGTGCATGACGCGCCAGCCCTCCCTCCATCTTCTTCGTTCCGCATTCAAAGTGGATGGTGCTGTCCGTCTGGGGCCTCCACACTGGCCCTCCAGTGGACACCACTGCTAAATCCACTCCGTCCATTGGACTCGCGGGCCAGCCAAATATAGTCCTTCTGAAAATCTTCGCCGACCATCACCTGTACGGCTTGCTCCAAATCACTGTTCGTTAGAAGAATGATCAAGATCTGATCCGTTACTTTGCATGGACACATGAGACCACTTCTAAAACCTTCTTGTGGACCCTCCCTTCACTATGGACGGTCCTCATGCATAAGGGATCGATGTGTAAAGAGATCCGAGCTTCCCGTCGTCGTTTTATTGTGAAGTACGGAACCGGAACCTAGAAACTTCCTCCGAGCCCTAATCCGAACTATATAAAATCTCTTTTTCACCTCTGCCGCCTCCATGATCGTCAGAGAGAGAGAGATAGAGAAGCCGTTAGAGAGAGAGAAAGAGAGGCCGTGAGGAGAGAGAGAGAGAGAGAGAGAGAGAGAGAGAGAGAGAGAGAGAGAAGAGCTGTTGCTGGGCGTTTGCTGCCGGACGGCTGTCGCTGGACAGTTGCTGCTGGACTCTGTCCAGGGAAGGAGAGGGTGGAGAAAAGGAGAAGGAAGAAGAAAGGAAGAAGAAAGAGAGGTAGTGAAGAAATCTTGAGCCAAATCGGGTCGAACCGAGCCAAACCGAGTCGACTCAGTCGACATCCGGATTTCTAAGAGTTAGGCCCCATTTTCTATGATATTGTCCTTTATAGACAGCCTATACTCTAACATTTTGATGGATTTAACCTTAGATGACCATAGCATTAAATATCATGCTTAAATAATCTCTAATCGTGTGTTTCCACAATTACATTAGGTTTAGGATCTAGAGGAGGTGCACACTATTAATAGATCATATCATTGAATTCTAAGGTGAGGATTTCTTTTTAAGCCTAATTATGGTAGTATCGCATGGTATGTCGAATTGTCTCTTATTGTATGGTTTGTCGTATGTTACTTGAAAACATGAATGATTGTGAATCCTTTATGGAATCGTGTATTGACGAATATAATTGACATTAATTGCTGAAATTTCGTTTTATATAGATTGTATGTCAGATTTGAGGGTTAAGGAAAGAATGATGATTGATTTACATGTGAATATGAGAATATGTATGCAACATGCTTCAGTATAGATGTTCACATGTGTATATGAGATTATGTATGCACCATGCTTCAACATGTTTGTTCACATGTATAAGGTTGAGATTTTGATTCATGTATGAGGATGGTTATATGTATGGATGTCGTCCTAATGGAAGCCCTTGCCCCATGGATAGTATAACTGTATATGTGGAAAATGATGGATTAGTAAGAAGCCCATGAGATTTATTTTGGCAAGACCATGATCGTGATGTTAATGAAGTGCCAAGGATCTATATGAATGAGTAAATGATGGACTCTTGAGTCAGATATAAATGTTTTGGGTGCCATTTGTCTCATCTTGACTAAGATGTGTACGCCTTTTCGTGGTTGGCCCCTATTGAGAGGAAACGACTATTCTACGTCATGACGGACCATGGATGAGGTATAGAGCGACCTTGGGATATGAACATCTCTAAAACTGCTAGATGATAAGCTACTTAACTAAATGTAAAACTAAATCATGCATTCATCGCTTGCTAGTGAAAGTGTGCATGGGCCCGTTTCACTAATTGATTTTGGTGTATGGGAAGAGTGGAGTGATCCCGTCCTAACTAGAACCTCTGGTTGCTAGTGATTGGTGAGAAGAGTGGAGTGATCCCGTCTCATTGGTCAGGGTGCCTGAACTAGAGCATGCATTTCATGCATAGCATTAATCAAGATATTTTTTTTTGAGTGTTTTGTTTGATATAGGCATTATTTGGATATTATTTTAATAGTTTTAATTGGAAATCCTTACTGAGTTGATCGCGAGCTACTCACGTCCTCCTGGGATGGTGTTTTTAAAATATCACCAGACATTGCAGGTTACGATCCATTAGGTGAGCCCGATCTGCAGGGTGACGAATATGAAGGCTCGTGGCAGCAAATGGCGGATGATGAAGCCTACATAGATTGATGATGACTCATTTATTGTTTTAGTAGAGAAAAATTAATTCTTTGAATTCGAAATAAGTTCCTTTTATGGGGACATTTAAATGAACATTTTGTTAGACATGTTTTATTTGATTTTGAACTTCGAGTAGAAAATTATGGAATAAGATCTTTATTTCCCGTCGTTTTGCTTGAATACCATGAATGTATATAAGTACAGTATGTGTGTTTGGAATAATGATGTTAACACACTGGAGTTAACACCTGAAACTCGACAGATCGTGTTGTCCACGAGAGTCGAAAATTCGGGGCGTTACAAGTTGGTATCAAAGCATAAACGGGACCTTGGGCGTGACACCCAACCCACTACATAATAAATTCACCCTAGGATTTAGACTCATTGATTGCTAATTACAATCATCCTAGGTACGCCACAAATGGTTGTGTGAAGTGTTCAAACTTAGAAACCCACATTAGGTTTCCCTTGGAATCAATTGGGTAGTCATTACACATAGAAACTTGAATCTAGGACTTCGAGAAGGAGAAATCCTACAATTTTTTTTTTTATTCATTCCTTGGGGATCTCATCTATTCTCCATGATTATCTCAGCAAACTCGCTGACTAGGATATGGTATACCCATCAGAAAGTTTAAATCTTAAATTTTCAACGATTTTTATTCCAAAAAAAAGATTCCAAACCTATTCATGATAATTCTGTCATAAGTAAATAATTAGAGGTTATAAAATTTTGAAATTTTATTTCTGGACTCCTAACTCAACCTATAATACCTCTGAAAATTTTCAAATTTTTCCGACGAACACAAAAATCACAAAAATTCCGTCAGTAGGCAAGATCCTGCGAAATCCAGCACTGATCTGTAGAGAATTTCGAGGTAAAAGTGGCAGGAACCCTAAGTTATAGTTCGAATCTGGACTTAATAAAATTTTGACATGTTCCCACCTAATAACCTACCTATGTTTCAAATTTCAACAGATACCGACATCCATGCTAAGAGATAAAAATCCGGGAGCGCAACTAGGTTCTGAATTCCAGATTAGCCACTCTTCATTAAGGTGAGCAAAAAAAAAAAAAAAAAATGCTTACTTGAGGGTCTAATTTCACCCTAGGACTATTCTCCTTATTATTTTAATACTTACTTTCAGTTATCGATGGCCCCAAGAAGGAAGAACAGAAGTGTACTCTCCATCCCTGCAATCGCCCCACCATCTGAAAATAATGCCCCAAATCAGGAATCCACTCCCATGGGGACCCCACCTCCTCAAGCCGGACCATCGATGGGACCCAGTGCATAAGGATTTTATTCCGTACCACCACCAATGCCAACTGGCCTTCAACCGTGGGAGGCCATGTTTGGAGCTTTCGATCGGTTGGTTGGCATGATGCATCAGCAACAAGTACAACAGCAAGAACAACAACCTAGACAACAGGCCCTCTTGGAAAGACTCGTGACCTTAGTGACATCAAGCCAGGCCCCAACTCAAACACCTCCTCCAGAACCCAGTCGAGTGCCTTCTGTGCCGCAGGATAACCTAGAGACCCGAATGTCACCTCCAGCGCCCAGCCAAGTGCCACCACCTATGCAGCCAAGATTTGCGCTACCAGAAGAAACCATCATGATCGAGAAGTTCATGAAATTGCACCCAGATGCATTCTTTGGAGGACCAGACCCCATCAAGGTAGATTATTGGCTCAAGCAAATAGCTAAGAAGTTAGACACATTGGCATGCCCACTTCATCACAGAGTGATTCTAGTCGCTTACATGTTGGAGGGTCCCGCACATGTCTGGTGGCAAGCGACCAAGAGGTGCGCCCCGGTAGATTATCAGTGGACCTAGGAAGCATTCCGTATCAAGTTCTATGACAAGTACTTTCCTGAGGCTTATCGAAAGGAAAAGATGTCAAAATTCCTCAGGTTGGAACAAGGAAACATGTCTGTGGCCTAGTATGAAGACAGATTTGCTGAACTGGCCAGTTACATGCCTGAAACAGTAGAAGACCCAATGTACAAAACTCACAAGTTTCAAGAAGGATTAAGGTCGAGCATACGATCTAAGATTAGCATTCTGAAGCTCAATTCGTATGAAGAGATAGTAGATCGTGCTATGATTGCAGAAAAGGACATAGAACATTACTTACAGTTGCGTAGTTAGGCCAGACTTGCTGTACCTAAGAATAAGGCGTCACCAAATGCCCCACCTGCTCCTGAGAAGAAATTTAGGGCAACCTATCCTCAGTGTAATGCACCAGATCAGCGTCAGATTCCAGAGAGTAGAGACTGTTATTACTGCGGGAAGCCCGGACACCTAGCCGCCAGATGTCTTAAGAAGTTAGTAGATGAACAGAGGACAACTTCGCGTGGGGACAACTGAACTCAGCAACCTCAACAGACCCCAAGACCAGTAGTGCAACCTGCCCGCCCTTCAGCCCAGAAAAAGGAGACGACAAACTCGAACCAGAAGAACCCGAGCCGTCTCTTTGCTATGGCACCATCAGAAGAAGTGGAGGAGGAACCTCGAGCCGTCGAAGGTATTATTTACATTTGTGACATTCCGGTAGTAGTTTTGTTTGATAGTGGTGCGTCTGCTTCATTTATCACTGCATCCGTACTAGCACAATTAGACCTTCAGATTGATCACTTAGATGAGTCAGTTGTAGTAGCTACTCCTATAGGCCGGATTGTAAATTGCGAAGGATATGCCAAGGATGCCCCTTGAATATCAGCGGAGTCACCATTAAGGCTGATCTTATAGTGATGAATATGAGGATGTTAGATGTGATCTTAGGCATGGATTGGCTCTCTAAACACTTCGCTATCTTGGATTGCCACACTAAGACTATCTCTTTAGCCATCCCCGGACGAGACCTGTTAGTTTTCCAGGGTAAGAGGAGAAAAGAGGTCATCGAATGCTTGATGAGCGTAGTAGAAGAAGAGTCGGCCGAGTTATTGATTGCGCGAATTCCCATAGTAGCGGAGTTCTCAGAAGTCTTCCAAGATATTCCCAGCTTACCCCCTGAGCGTGAGGTAGACTTCACTATTGATCTTATGCCAGGCACATCTCTAATAGCTCTACCCGTATATCAGATGGCACCAGTAGAGTTGCAAGAACTCAAGAAGCAGTTAGAAGAACTCCGGGACCAAGGGTTATCTGCCCAAGCGTTTCTCCCTGGGCCACCCCTGTCCTGTTTGTGCGGAAGAAGGACGTTTCACTTCGTCTATGCATTAACTATAGGAAGCTGAACCAAGCCACCATCAAGAACAAATATCCCTTACCAAGCATAGAGGGCCTTTTCGACCAGCTGCGTGGAGCAAAATTCTTTTAAAAAATTGACTTAAGGTCTGGTTATCATCAGCTACGCATAAAGGAGGATATTCCAAAGACTGCTTTTAGAACAAGATACGGTCATTATGAATTCCTAGTCATGCCCTTTGGGTTGACAAATGCCCCTGCCGTGTTCATGGACTTAATGAATCGCGTGTTCAAACCCTATTTAGACAAGTTCATAATTGTGTTCATCGACGATATCCTAATTTACTCCAAGAGCGAAGAAGAGCACGCCGAGCACTTGAGGATCACTCTGAAAACCCTGAAGAGTAACCAATTATACGCCAAGCTTAAGAAGTGCGATTTTGGAAAGAAGAAGTGAAATTTCTTGGTCACATAGTGACATGTGAAGGTATAACAGTCGATCAGTCGAAAGTTGATGCAGTCCGACATTGGAGTAAACCAACAACCGTCACAGAAATTCGTAGTTTTCTTGGCCTACCTGGATATTACAGACGGTTTATCAAAGAATTCTCTAAAATTGCCCGACCCTTAACAGAGCTCACCAAGAAGAGCGCTTGATTCGAATGGAACGATAAGGCAGAAAAAGCATTTCAGACACTGAAGGAGCTATTGACATCAGCCCCAGTCTTAACCCTGCCAGAAGAAGGAGTCGAGTATGTAGTGTACACCAATGCGTCAAGAGCCGGGCTGGGATGTGTATTGATGCAGAAAGACAAGGTGATAGCCTATGCCTCTTGACAGTTGAGGCCTCACGAGCAGAATTATCCCACATACGACTTAGAGCTAGCCGCTATGATTTTAGCACTAAAAATATGGAGGCACTATTTGTACGGCGAACAGTTTAAGTTAAATACAGATCACAAGAGCCTAAAGTATCTATTTCAGCAAAAGGACCTGAACATGAGGCAACGTTGTTGGATGGAAACCTTGAAGGATTTTCAGATCGAATTGTGTTACAATCTGGGCAAGGCAAACGCAATAGCTGATGCGCTAAGTAGGAAGAAAACCCATGAGGTAGCAGCATCTTGCATGGTGAGGAAGTGGGAAATGTTAAATTTTGTTAAAGACTTCAAAGTCAAACCGAGCCTAGACAAGCGCAAAGTATGCTTAAGTAACATTGTAATTGAACCAGTAATGATACAGAAAATCATAGACGTTCAAAGTCAAGATGTGGACCTCCAAGAAGAAATAGCTAAGGTAAGGGATCCAGAACACAGAAAGGATTGGCAAATAGGATTCGATGGGGGAATTCGTTTTCGTGATCGCCTATGTGTACCAAATGACTTAGAGCTGAAATGTGAAATAATGGAAGATGCACATAGATCTAAATTGACAATTCACTTAGGAAGTACGAAGATGTATCAAGATATGAAAAGACAATATTGGTGGAATAACATGAAACGTGAAATAGCTGAATTTGTATCAAAATGTCTTACATGCCAGCAAGTAAAGGCCGAACATAAGAAACCAGGCGGGTTGTTAACCCAACCAGAAATCCCCACGTGGAAATGGGAGCATATCTCGATGGACTTCATCACAGGACTACCCCGGTCAAATAAGAGACACGACGCGATATGGGTCATCGTGGACCGCCTCACCAAGTCGGCTCATTTCATTCCGATCCGTGTGACTGCCCCAGTTTCAAAATTGACAGAATTGTATGTTAAAGAACTAGTGCATTTACATGGTGTGCCAGCATCGATCATTTCAGACAGAGATCCGCGCTATACATCCTCATTATGGTCTAGAATGCAACAAGCGATGGGCACCTCTCTTAAGTAAAGCACAGCTTTCCACCCCCAGACCGATGGTCAGACCGGGAGAGTGAACCAAATATTGGAAGATATGCTAAGAGCATGCGTGTTGGATTTTAAAGGAAAATGGGAAGACTATCTAGCCCTCACTGAATTCACCTACAACAATAGCTACCAAGTAAGTATAGGCATGGCACCTTTTGAAGCCCTCTATGGTCGTCCGTGCTGCGCACCGCATTGCTGGGTAGAAGTTGGAGAATGTAGTGTGCTTGGATTAGAAATTGTGTAGCTTACTTCAGAAAAGATTGAAATCATCTGCAAATGTTTGCAGACCGCCCAAAGTAGACAGAAAAGTTACGCCGATATTAGACGCCGAGATCTCGAATTCAAAGAAGGCGACTTCGTATTCTTGAAAGTATCACCAATGAAGGGTATGTTGCGATTTAGGAAGAAGGGCAAGCTAGCACCATGATTTATAGGCCTATTCGAAATTCTGCAGCGTGTAGGAGAAGTGGCATACCGTCTCGCTCTACCTCCTCAATTGTCAAAGGTCCATGATGTCTTCCACGTTTCCATGCTAAGGAAGTACGAGAGAGATGATTCCCATGTGATCGAGTGGGAGAAGATCAAGGTTCGAGATGATGCATCTTATGTAGAAGAACCAGTGCACATTTTGGATCGAAAGGAACGCGCCCTCCGAAAGAAAGTTATCTCCCTAGTTAAAGTCTTGTGGTCCTTCCATGGTGAAGAGAGAAGCGACTTGGGAGAATGAAGAGGAGATGAGGAAGGAATACCCCAAGCTCTTCGCCGACCAATCATAGGTAAACTTCGAGGATGAAGTTTGTTTTTAAGGGGGGTGGAGTGTTACACCCTGTATTTTCCCCTATTTTATTTTTATTTTTATTCATTTTTTTAGCCGTTGATCTTGAGAGGGTTATATCTAATCAACTGTAGGGAATCTAAGGCGGGCCTATTTATAAAAGTTGCTCTAATTAACCTCTAAAATGGTCTAGAATGGCTGGATTTTGTTAAACTCACCGTTTTTGAAAAATTACGAAAATGCTACTACTAAAACCCCACCATTTAAGTAACCCGGTTTCCACAATCATTTCTGACCCTAAACTTAGTGTATGGCCTATCTAACACAAAATAATCGTACACGTCGAAAATCAGCCCCTCGATCATTGTGCAAATGCCCTAATAAGAAATCGAACCCTAGATGGCTTACCTTAACTCGGATCTGTCTCAAATTTTTGGCCAACGGTTAATTTTTCGTTGCCGACATGCTGGATGGAGAAGATCACTCAGATCCACACTAGTGGACCACGTGTGTAGGGGGCAGCGGTGGCACGCGGTCTCCGTATCGCGTGCACACGACGCGCTAGCCCTCCCTCCGTCTTCTTCTTTCCGCATTCACACCGGACGACGCTGTTCGTCTGCGGCCTCCACGCTGGCTCTCCAGTGGACCCCATTGCTAAATCCACTCCGTCCATTCGACTCGCGGGCCAGTCAAACATAGTCCTTTTGAAAATCTTCGCCGACTGTCACCTGTACGGCCTGCTCCAAATCACCGTTCGTTAGAAGAAGGATTAAAATCTGATCCATTACTTTGCATGGACACATGAGACCACTTCTAAAACCTTCTTGTGGACCCTCCCTTTACTATGGACGGTCCTCATGCGTAAGGGACCGGTGTGTAGAGAGATCTGAGCTTCCTGTCGTCATTTCCTTGTGAAGTACGGAACCAGAATCTAGAAGCTTCCTCCGAGCCCTAATCCGAACTATATAAAATCTCTTTTTCACCTTTGCCACCTCCATGATCATCAGAGAGAGAGAGAGAGAAGCCGTCAGAGAGAGAGAGAGAAAGAGAGGCCGTGAGGAGAGAGAGAGAGAGAGAGAGAGAGAGAGAGAGAGGAAGGGGCTGTCACTGGACGTTTGCTGCCAGATGGCTGTCGCTGGACTGCTGCTGCTGGACTCCGTCCAGGGAAGGAGAAGGAGGAGAAAAGGAGAAGGAAGAAGAAAGGAAGAAGAAAGAGAGGTAGTGAAGAAATCTCGAGCCAAACTGGGTCGAATCGAGCCAAACCAAGTCGACTCAGCCGACATCCGGATTTCTAAGAGTTAGGCCCCATTTTCTATGATATTGTCCTATATAGACAGCCTATACTCTAACATTTTGTTGGATCTAACCTTAGATGACCATAGAATTAAAAATCATGCTTAAATAATCCTTAACCGTGTGTTTCCACAATTACATTAGGTTTAGGATCTAGAGGAGGTGCACACTATCAATAGATCATATCATTGAATTCTAAGGTGAGGATTTCTTTTAAGCCTAATTACAGCAGTATCGCATGGTATGTCGAATTGTGTCTTATTGTATGGTTTGTCGTATGTTACTTGAAAACATGAATGATTTGAATCCCTTATGAAATCGTGTATTGACGAATATAATTGACATTAATTGCTGAAATTTCGTTTTATATAGATTGTATGTCAGATCTGAGGGTTAAAGAAAGAATGATGATTGATTTACATGTGTATATGAACATATGTATGCAACATGCTTCAGTATGCCTGTTCACATGTGTATATGAGATTATGTATGCACCATGCTTCAACATGTTTGTTCACATGTATAAGGTTGAGATTTTGATTTATGTATGAGGATGGTTATATGTATGGATGTCGTCCTAATGGAAGCCCTTGCCCCATGGATAGTATAACTGTATATGTGGAAAATGATGGATTAGTAAGAAGCCCATGAGATGTATTTTGGCAAGACCATGATCCTGATGTTAATGAAGTACCAATGATCTATATGAATGAGTAAATGATGGACTCTTGAGTCAGATACAAATGTTTTGGGTGCTATGTGTCTCATCTTGACTAAGATGTGTACGCCTTTTCGTGGTTGGCCCCTACTGAGAGGAAACGACTATTCTACGTCATGACGGACTATGGATGGGGTATAGATCGACCTTGGGATAGGAACATCTCTAAAACTGCTGGATGATAAGCTACTTAACTAAATGTAAAACTAAATCATGCATTCATCGCTTGCTAGTGAAAGTGTGCATGGGCCCGTTTCACTAATTGATTTTGGTGTATGGGAAGAGTGGAGTGATCCCGTCCTAAATAGAACCTCTGGTTGCTAGTGACTGGTGAGAAGAGCGGAGTGATCCCGTCTCATTGGGCAGGGTGCCTGAACTAGAGCATGCATTTTATGTATAGCATTAATCTAGATATTTTTTTGAGTGTTTTGTTTGATATATGCATTATTTGGATATTATTGTAATAGTCTTAATTGAAAATGCTTACTGAGTTGATCGCGAACAACTCACGTCCTCCTTGGACGGTGTTTTTAAAACATCACCAGACATTGCAGGTGACGATCCATTAGGTGAGCCCGATCTGCAGGGTGACGAATATGAAGGCTCGTGGCAGCAAATGACGGATGATGAAGCCTACGTAGATTGATGGTGACCCATTTATTGCTTTAGTAAAGAAAAGTTAATTCTTTATATTCGAAATAAATTCCTTTTATGGGGACATTTAAATGAACATTTTGTTAGACATGTTTTATTTGATTTTGAACTTAGAGTAGAAAATTATGGAATAAGATCTTTATTTCCCGTCATTTTGCTTGAATGCCATAAATGTATTTAAGTACAGTATGTGTGTTTGGAATAATGATGTTAACACACAGGAGTTAACACCCGAAACTCGACAGATCGTTTTGTCCACGAGAGTCGAAAATTCGGGGCGTTACAGTTTCTCTCTTAGCCTATGGTTGTTTCAGGAGATCAGCTAGTAGAATTTACTGTTCACAAGGTATCTAGTTCTTCTGGGATTTCAATATTTCTCCACCCATATTGCATAAAAGTTTCGGGAATTTCTTCTTCTTCTTCTTTTTTATTTTATTTTTATTTTTTTTTTATTTTTGGTCCTGTGTCAATTTGGTAACAAAGCAAGTTCCAAATCCTCAGAAATTGGATTTTGGGCCCATATGTTGATCATTGTACTGTTTGGGAAAGCATTTGTATGTTTGGATCTATGTTTACTGATCTAACAAAATAAATTCAGCTCCTTTATATGTAAAAAAATAAAATCAAATCACTCTTTCCATACACCTAGCACATATAATTAGCATCTTCCAATATTCTGGTGTTCCATCCAGCAAGAAGTCATTCGAACATGTGCCTGCATTTGGATGCGCAGGGCTCCCATGCCATGTGTGGAATTAGCAAACCTGAACCTCATAGTCAAACCAACCGATTATGGGATATTTTAGAAACTTAAAAGAAGAAGAAGAAGGTGTGAATCCATTGATATAATCGAAATAAATACACTAAAGAATGTAATGAGCTCTACTAATACCACCCACTTTGATTATTGATACACCCATCTCCTCTCTACTTTTGGTAGTATAGTAACGCAACTTTGTACTACTACATTATCAAAACTTGAAATGTAATGTTGCATTTATTGATCACGGTGAGTTTAGATTAAACAAATGAATGCTAATAAGAATCCCTGGTCTAAAACTTACGAAGCCCAAATCGCTTAAGATAGCTAAACAGGGGTTTGTCGGACACTGGTATGCACTTTACAAGCCAACCAATTGGCCAAGAAACAGCAGCAATTCCGACACAAGCACCCCATTGCCCCCAATTTAATCTCTCTGTATTGGCGAACCTCTTGAGAAACTCCACCATCACCACTTGCAAAATGATCGTGAACCCCACAATACCCACAAACAGACGGTTATGATGAATCCCCTCAAACACATTCTTCTTCTCCAGCTTCCTGGCATTGAACTCATTGAAAACCTGGCACAAAACAAAAGTGTTAAAAATCAATGTGTCCCTCACCCTCCTGTCCACGCTGAAGATTGACTCCCCCTTGAATTGCAATGTCAGCAAGACAATGATTTGATATAGAGCTTGAGCAATGAGATTCCTCCACATGACATTTGTGATCAGTGGCTCAGTGCGGCCCACCGGCTTCTGATCCATCAGCTCTTTGGTGGGTCGCTCTGTAGCCAGAGCCAAAGCACCTAATGTGTCCATAATCAGGTTCACCCACAACAGTTGGACTGCTGTCAGCGGCACATCACCGGAAGTAACAGCCGCGATGAAATTGATCATGAGGGCGGCGACATTCACTGTGAGTTGGAATTGGATGAATTTCTGGATGTTGCTGTAGACGCATCTCCCCCATTGCAAAACTGTCACAACAGAAGTGAAATTGTCGTCCAAAATGACTATGTCCGAGCTCTCTTTTGCTACTTCGGTGCCTTGGATTCCCATGGAGAGCCCGATGTCCGATTCTTTTAGGGCAGGAGCATCGTTTGTTCCATCTCCAGTGACAGCAACTACTTGTCCTTTCTGTTTCAAGCTTTGCACCATTAGAAGCTTATCAAATGGTGAGGATCTTGCCATCACACAAATTTTATCGACCATTTCCATCCTTTGTTCTGCTGAGTAGTTTCTGAAATCCTTGCCTTCGATCACTGCTCCATTCACGTCTTGATTGGGCCTAAGTATTCCGCATTCAACTGTTATTGCTTGTGCTGTAAAAACGTTATCACCAGTTATCATCTTGACGGCAACTCCGGCTTTTCTGCAAGCTTCAACGGCTTTTCTCACCCCCGGCCGGCATGGGTCCTTCAGACCTACTATCCCTAATAGTGTCAAGCCATCGTCAGATAGGTTTTCAATCTTTCCTCCATTTCCATCAGTGATGGTATCTTCTGCAATCTGTTTGTGGGCAAAAGCGATGCACCGTAGACTCTGAGCTGCCATTGCTTCGATGATTTGCTGAAATTTCATCATTTTCTGCTCATCTATGACTTTGATATTTCCATTACTGTCAAAGTAATTTGAACACATCGCAAGGATCATCTCTGCAGCTCCTTTCCTATGCACATGGATCGATGACTTCTCATCGTTCTTCCTAACCAAAATGCCGCTTTGTTTCTTCTCTGAATTGAATGCTTCAACATGGAGAATAGTCCAACTTTTCTTCAATCCATCCATATTCATCCCCAAATCCAACACAGCCCAAGAAAGAATCTCTTTCTCGGTGGGACTCCCAGAAAACTCAGGCTTTGAAACTGTAGTGGGTCTATAAACACTACCTGTGGTGTTCAAACTGACACCTTGGTGCAGCAATTCAACAACATTGGTGGCTATTTTGGAGGAGTCCTTAAGAGATTCTTCGTCCAGCCAGAACTTATCCACCTTCATCTGATTCATTGTCAAGGTGCCAGTTTTATCAGTGCAGATAGTGTTGGCAGACCCCATGGTTTCACAGGCAGAGAGTTTCCGAACCATGGCTTGATCGGCCATCATCCTCTTCATTGAATAAGCGAGCGTAAGAGTAACAGCCAGTGGTAGGCCTTCAGGAATCGCCACCACCACAATAGTGACCGCGGCAGCGAAAATGCTCGCCACTGAGTTCATCACCTCGCCGATCTTTGTTTTCCTGGCATTGAACTCCCAGTGTCCATCCTCATCTGTCGTGTTTCCAGTGAAGTAACGGACCAACAACACAATGAGGACAAGAGTGGCGACACTGTTAGAAATTGCTGAAGTGTGGGCCACCAGGATCTGACGGTCTACACGATGAGAACCTTCGCAAAGCCGAGGATTTGTGGTGGATCCAGCGATCCGCCTATTTGCTACAGGAGCAAGTGGGTCTGATCACACTTCTGATCCTACAGTGAAGATGGTCCCCGGATCAGATCTATGGTTCAGATCTGATGGATGGACCAGATAAACTCTATATGCCTATGCCTCTCTTTTCTCTCCGTATATCACTTATACGTTTTCTCTTCCTTGTGTCTTTGATAACGGAAGGAGTCCTCTTATAAATAGAGGGAAAAGAGATAAGGGATGAGATGAGATAAGGTTGGTTTAACCTTATCTTATCCCATCTCATCTTCTTCCGAGGTTTAAATTTCTTATTCAAAATTCAAACTCTCGGGAGAAGGAGGATGCGGGAACATCCTTATGGGCCCCACCCACAAGTGGTTGTCCACAAGTGGGCCCCATGGGTCCACAATCAACATCTCCCACTCAATCACATTGTGAGGTAGGCACATCATGAGAGTTCACCTGGCTCATCACATAATAATCAAAAACCAAAGAATCATGATCAAAAGAATCAGAAGCGTGGGACCAGCTGGAACACCTTTATCTTCTCACAGGTGTTTGAGTACTAAGAGACCACCTATCTAGCACTCAATAACCCAAGCTTTGCATTGCCTGTCCTAGTCCGCATGACCACACCGGATAGAGTTAACTCCCAATCTAGAGTACTCGGCCAACATACGCACTTATCCAACTTATCGAGTTTATACTGAAAAACCTGATTTTCTACAAACATCAATTTGAATTCCTTTTAAAGTAATATATATATATATATATATACATATATATTTTGAAAGAGAATATCGTTTGTAAAAGTCTAAGAAAACTCGATACTGCCGGCGGATAAGTCTCCAAGTGCGTATTTATAGTTCTAGAAACTTGGTGTAGTTGTCACGGGATCTTCCCCACGCAAGTGTGTAATTTGGAATTGATCAAGCCGCTTTCCTAGCATAACCGAGTCTGGCCAATCAAGGGCCTTTCGTCATCGTATACTAAAGTAGCGACACTCAATCTCATCCTCCTGTACACAAGAGGAGGGTAGCTGAGGACACAAAGAGTCACCTACGGGACTGGCTACTCGCACGTTGCAATGATTAGATCGAATCAAAGCAATCTGTAGGTAATAGGTCCAAACACGTGGCTACAATCCACGCCGTAAAGTAGACAATACTAGGTATCTGTCGGGTCTACAGTACGCAAGTCATCTCACATGAGGTATGACTCATCTCATAACCTCACGACTTGGCTGTGATTCAGGCCATAACATTATCTGCATTATGAATAATGGTGCGACTATGTTATTCGACTTTGTCAGTCTCATCTTCAATCTTATAGGACTGAAGGCGGATACAACTCATTTGCATCCTCATCCTTTATTATTTTCAATAAAGGGTGGTTCATACCTCATTGTATGAACTTCACCCCAAGTGTACCTCTCTTGTACATTTAGGGTTGGTTAATCCGTGCGAGTGGGTAACCGGCCTGCCGATAATAGTTGAAATCCTACTTGATCTCAATGAAAATGCTGATGATCTACATACCTAGTTTAACAAGTGCTCAATACTGAATAAAATAGAATTTATTATTCATGAAAGATCAAAGATACATGATACAAGCATATCAATCAAGCTTTCCTCAATCCCATCTGCCTGACGTGAACCTGAAATAGATCTCTAGTTATAGGTTTCGTCAAGGATCAGCCATCATTTCCTTGGTAGGAATGTAGCTGAGGATAACCTTCTTATCTTTCACTTGATCACGAACGTAATGATACTTTATCTCAATGTGCTTCGATTTCTGGTGGTGTTTGGGATCCTTTGCCAAGTCAATGGCCGAGGTGTTGTCTATCATCAACGATATAGGCTCATGTAAGCCTGGAACAACACCCAATCCTTGTAGGAATCTGCGAACCCATACACACTCTTGAACTGCAGCACAACATGCAATGTATTCGGCCTCCATAGATGAAAGTGCCGTGGATGTCTGTTTCTTGCTCGACCAAGAGATAGCTCCCCCTCCGAGCAAGAAGACATATCCTGAAGTAGACTTTCCCTCGTCGGCGTCATTACCCCAGGCGGCATCTGAATATCCTTTGAGCTCGAGACTCGCGCCTTCATAACACAGCATCAAGTCCTTAGTTCCTCTGAGATAGCGGAATATTCGTTTCACGGCTTGCCAATGAGACTGTCCCGGGTTACTCTGGTAACGGCTGACTATGCCAACTGCATAGCTTATATCTGGTCTGGTGCAAAGCATAGCATACATTAAGCTGCCTACTGCGCTCGCATAAGGTACTGAGGACATTGCTGATTTCTCAGCTTCTGTCTGGGGACACGATTTCATGTCTAACTTGGTAGCTTTATCCATAGGGGTTTCAACAGCTTTTGAATTTTCCATCCTAAACCGCTCTAAGATCTTCTGTATGTAAGTGGCTTGTGACAAGCCTAAGAATCTCCTAGAACGGTTCCTGATGATTTTAACCCCTAGAATAAAGTTGGCTTCACCAAGATCTTTCATCTCAAAGTTCGAGAAAAGCCAATCTTTAGACATCATCAATAGATGCATGTCATTACCAGCTAATAGGATATCGTCTACATATAGAGATAGTATCAGAAAAGATCTTCCAGACCGTTTCACGTATACACAATGATCTTCTTCACTCATTGTGAATCCAAAAGTGGTGATGGCTAAGTGGAACCTCATGTACCACTGCCTTGAAGATTGCTTCAACCCATAAATAGATCGTAATAACTTGCAGACTTTCTTTGGATACTTTTTGTCCACATAACCTATGGGTTGTTGCATGTAGATATCTTCATCCAAATCACCATTTAAGAAAGCAGTCTTTACATCCATCTGATATAACTCTAAGTCTAAACTCGCGACAATGGACAAAATCATGCGGATTGAGGAAAATTTTGCAACAGGTGAAAAAGTTTCCTCATAATCAACACCTTCTTTTTGTGTAAAACCTTTTGCAACTAATCTTGCTTTGTACTTGTCCACTGTACCATCTGCCTTTCTTTTGATCTTAAGTACCCACTTATTACCAATTGCTTTGCGATTGGAAGGCAGATCTACAAGTTCCCAGACTTTGTTCTTCTCCATGGAGGCAATCTCCTCGTCCATGGCAGTTACCCAATCAGCCGAATTCGGAGATAATAACGCATCCTGATAAGAATCAGGTTCATCATCGTCAACCGCAACACAAGAGAAAGATTGACCATTGATATCGAAATATCTTCTGGGAATCAAACCTCTTTCACTTCGACGTAACTCAGGAGCCTGCTGAGATATACTCCCACTATCCTGATGAACTATAGGAGTATCTCCATTTGCAGAAACAGAACTCCCACTCTCCTGAGATACATCGGGAATTTCAAAAAGTTCGGTGGAAACCTTTTGTTTCTTTTGGCTGGGGTATCTGTCTTCGACGATGGTTACGTCCCGAGATTCAATCTCAGTCCATCCTCCACGATCCTCATAAACGAGAACGTATCCCTTTGAGTGCATTGGGTACCTGATGAATACGCACTCAATAGTTTTACTATCAAGTTTACTTCTATGCTGAGTAGGCAATAAAACATATGCTAAAGATCCCCAAGGACGTAGGTCGGCTAGAGAAGGAATCCTCCCAGTCCACATCTCATATGGAGTCTTAGGAACGGATTTAGTTGGGACTCTATTTAAGACGTAGACGGCTGTAAGAAGCGCGTCTCCCCAGAATGTGGTAGAGAGATTGGCATGTGCCATCATCGATCTAACCATGTCCAATAGTGTCCTGTTCCTTCTCTCTGCAACTCCATTTTGCTGTGGAGTATATGCCAACGTTTGCACAGTATGATTTAAACGTTTCAGATGTATACTCGCCACCTCTATCAGATCTGAGAATTTTAATCTTTTTCTCAAGCTGATTTTCAACTTCAGCTTTGAATTTGAGAAAACAATCAAAAGCCTCAGATTTATGTGAGATGAGATACACATATCCATAGCGCGAGTAATCGTCAATAAATGTGACGAAGTATTGGCATCTATTTCTAGCATGTATATTTAAGGGTCCACAGATATCCGTATGGATTATCTCTAGTAAACCCTTTGACCTAGTCGCTTTAGGGAATGGTTTCTTAAAAGTCTTCCCGGACACACAATGTTCACAAAATGGCAAATCAACATTGGATAATGAACCTAACAGACCAGATCTAGCTAGTCTTGTCATACGGTCCTTTCCAATGTGACCTAACCTCGCGTGCCATTTTAAAGATTCAGATACTACATGTTCATTCGATGTAGCAGACAAAGCAAGAGGCGCATTATCATGTTCTACATCTAGAATAAATAAATCTGAAATTAAATTACCCCATGCAAAGATGAGGTTATTTAGTCTTAAAGAAACTCTTGTCCCGAAAAAACGAATGTCAAAACCATTAACTAATAATCTAGAAACAGAAATTAAATTCCGACGCATGCCCGGTGCATAAAGAGTATCATGGAGGGTTATTGTGTGCCCTACGCGCGTATGGAGATGATAAACACCAATCCCTAGCACGTCTTCAGCAGCGTTATTCCCCATGTACACCCTGTAGCTCCCTGTGGCTATAGGTCGAAATTCCTCGAGTCCTCGACGATCTCGTGTCACCTGCTTTGTTGCGCCTGAATCCAAAATCCACTCGTTAGATAGGATATCAACGGAAAGGATCTCAGAACAAACGCCTACAAACAAAGTATCTTGTGACTGAGGAATTACCGTCTTTTTCTGGGCACACTGACGGGTATAATGGCCGGGATTTCCGCAGACGAAACAGGTGATGTTTGTCTTTTTAGTTTTCCTCTTTCCTTCCCCCTTCTTGGGATTTGGATGAGGCGTTGCGGTCTTCTGTTCCTGATTGTTCTTCTTCACCTTCTTGCGAGCTTTGAACTTCCTCTTATTAGCTTTCCGCTTGTGGGTTTCTGCTGCAAAAGCCTTGGCCGAACCTGGCTGAATTGCATTCATTTCAACCTCTCGTACCAGATGGCCACAAAAGTCTCTGAACGTTGTGATAGAATCAGTATGGTTCAGAATCGTTTTGATTTGGGCCCATGATTCGGGTAAGGAACGGTGTATAGCTATAATCTTTTAATTTTCAGTTAATTTGCACCCTACATTCCTCAGGGCGCCTATCATCTGCTCCATCTTACGGATACGATCCTTGATGGGGCAACCTACAGGCATCCTGTATTCTTGGAACTCTAATTCCATAGCCCGAACCTTTGCATCTGACTTCTGCTTATAGGCATTAGCCAGTGCATCCCAGATCCCCTTAGCGGTTTCATGCACTTCATACGTGGGTATGAGTTCTTTGTGCATTGTGCTAATTAAAACATTACGGGCTGAGCGATTTTGTTTACACCACTTGTTGTAGCGATTCATCGCGGCCCTATGTTCACCTAGATTTCCATTTTCAGCCAATATGGGTTCCTCTTGAACCCCATCCAGAGTGTGTGAAATGTCATCTTCATCTAGAAGGCTTCGCACTGCGCGGGACCAGTCTTCGTAGTTGTTGCCGTCGAAATGTTGTCCTTTTAGTTGATCGGCGATTAATGCTTTAGAGGCCATCTCTACATCGCATCATGTATCATTACTTAGCTATGATCTTAAGTATTGGCACTAATCATCAGAATTTCTACTGGTTATTCAAACTTTTAAGTTTATAAAAGTATGCAATCCATCTTATAAGGGATCTGAAAGCCTACATACCTGTATGGGTGGTGCAGATCAATCAAGTTTTCTAAATAAAATGAAAATCATGCTTTTACGACTATCTATTTGTATAACCTACAACCCACCATTATGGGTTTATGCATCATTTAGGGAAATAATAAAACTCCCACTTAGGTTATGCACAACCTTGGGATTTGAAATCTATATTCTAATGAAATGATGACTTAATTTTAATCATATAAAAATTAAAGTCAAAATGAATATATCATTAGATTAAAGAAAACAATCATGTCCATTGAACGAATAAGAGAAGTTCTATGATTAAAGGACAATATAATCACCCCATTGATCGTGTCCATTCATGATGGATCCGATCATTACTATTAATGTTCACCATTGATGATGGATCCTCTCATCAATGTTGATCATCATAGTTGATGATGGTTCCGTTCATTTGTGGACCCGTGATCAATAGTGATCGTATGGATATATACTTGATCTTCATTCATTTGCATACACATATTTGATAATGCATGCACATATACATTAAGTAATCAAAAGATATTTTGAGACTAAACAAATCCATAATTTAAATCATATGCTTTCATTTTAATACATACATCGATCATCAGATTAATTTAGATCTAGACCGTTAATCACAAAAACGGACCATACCATCAGTTAGATCTTGCCGAAAAACCCCAAGTCGCTTCCCTTTACTTGGTCTAAATCAGTCCAGAAATGGCTGATTAATGGCCCTTATACAAGATTAATCTTGATATTAAGTGATTTGGGCTTCTTAGTCCGGCCCATCTCTATTTGTGCTTAATATATGATGGTGATTTTAGGTTATCCATCTACATATGGATGTCCAATGATGGTCCTTTTTTGTTTTATTGGTCCTTACATATTAGCCTTCTCTTTTATATGGGACAGGCCTACAATTCTATGAATTAGGCCCAACTAAAAAAAAATAGGCCCATTAGCCCAACCATCAGGCCATGGCCCAATATTCTTAAGCCATGGCCCAAAAGGATAGGCCCATATCCAATATCCTTAAGCCATGGTCCGATAAGAAAAGGTCCATGTCCTTTTGAAAAGGCCAAGCCCAAAAGGGCTATTTTCAAGTTAGGTCTAAAAAGGCTTATTTTTCTCAAGTGATAGCCCAAAAGAATAGGCTCTTTTCCAAAAGGCCTATTGCCAAGCCAAGCCAAAAGGAAGGCCCAATTCCTTTTTCTTTTTCATTTTTCAAGTCAGGCCCAAAAGGCCCATTTTTCTCAACTCCAACCCAGGCCCATAAAGGCCCAATCTCTCTTTCTTCTTCCAGATTAGGGTTTTGTAGAAACCCATCAATGGCTGCTTCCATTGATGTGATAGATCCGGCTGGGGCAGCGGCGAATAGCACATGCCCCATCATCATCATCGGCGGCTGATGTCGACGGCCAGAGGCGGCAGCGGTGGCGGCGGCGGTCGGTTCTGTTGCTGCTGCTGCTGTTGCGGCGGCGCGGTGGCAGGGCTGGGCAATCGGGAGAGAGAGAGAGAGAGAGAGAGAGAGAGAGAGAGAGAGAGTGATTGAAAGAGAGAGATGGAGGTTTTTTTGGGCGGCGGGGCTATCACGGTTTCCGCAGACAGCGGCGGCGGCCATGGAAGCTGCTGCCATGAACGGTCATGGCTGCCGCTCCTACTGGTGGTGGCGGCGGCGGCTTGCATTGCTGTTGGCGGCGGCGGCCATGGCTGCCGCTGCTGCTTTCTGCGGGCGGTCAGGAGAAAAAGATGGCCATGGTGTGCAGTGGTCAGGAGAGAGAGATGGTGGCCATGGCTGCCTTAGATCATGCAATGGTGGCTGGCGCTGTGTTAGAGATCAAAGCCATCCGTCCGTTAGGTGGGTCCCCATTTTAAATGGTTGGGATTAGATCCTATAAGCCGATCATTGGGGCCTTCAACCTTGTGATTGAAACCATTGATGTGATGGGCTCCTTCATGGCTATTTGGTGGCCATTTGATCTTGGGGTCAGGATCTATCTATGATAATTCATCCATGCTAGTATCCATTTGATCTATTGTTTTGGATCTTGAACCATTCACTTGTATGGTTGATTTGGACCCACATGTACCGTATCAATGGACGGTTGTATAAAGAACTACTAATGATCCATATTCAATATATAGACCTTTTATAAAATTGCTTTATCTGTCTTGTGACAGTGGCCCTGACCCATAAGAATCTGGTCTTAATCGTAAAATTCTAATTCCTTTAAATTAATTAATTAATAATCTTAATTTTATTAATCTCCATACCTCAGAGATAAATAAAATGAGATTTGACAGAAAGGAATATTAATAAGATGATGATCGTATGTATTTATTAAAATGAAATAAAACTATAATTTATAATTCTCAGATTAGGGCCACTTACCTCGATTGCGATTATATCCTCTTTAAATCGGAGATCCACCGTTCAATGGCTCTGATACCACTGTTAGAAATTGCGGAAGTGTGGGCCACCAGGATCTGACGGTCTACACGATGAGAAGCTTCGCAAAGCCGAGGATTTGTGGTGGATCCAGCGATCCGCCTATTTGCTACAGGAGCAAGTGGGTCTGATCACACTTCTGATCCTACGGTGAAGATGGTCCCCGGATCAGATCTATGGTTCAGATCTGATGGATGGACCAGATAAACTCTATATGCCTATGCCTCTCTTTTCTCTCCGTATATCACTTATACGTTTTCTCTTCCTTGTGTCTTTGATAACGGAAGGAGTCCTCTTATAAATAGAGGGAAAAGAGATAAGGGATGAGATGAGATAAGGTTGGTTTAACCTTATCTTATCCCATCTCATCTTCTTCCGAGGTTTAAATTTCTTATTAGAAATTCAAATTCTCGGGAGAAGGAGGATGCGGGAACATCCTTATGGGCCCCACCCACAAGTGGTTGTCCACAAGTGGGCCCCATGGGTCCACAATCAACAGACACTCAAACCAATTTTTCCTATATAGGAAGTCAGCTTGTTGAGGCGATCTTGCAATGGTGTCTGCTCATTTGTGTCACGGCTTATTGAGCTCATCATCTCCCCCCACGTTGTGTTTATGCCAACGGATGTGACAAGCATCTCGGCATACCCGTCGACCACCTTGGTACTAGACAATAGGAATGGGTTCTTGATTTTGTCGACATTCACATGATCGCTTTCGCCTGTCATGCTCGATTCATCTATTTGTAAGGAATGGCCGTTCAAGAACAAGCCATCGGCGGGAATCTGATCGCCGATCTTTAAGCACACAACGTCGCCCACCACCACGTCAAAGATGGAGATCTTTTGCCTCCGGCCATCTCTCATGACATCGATTGCAATGTCATTGCTCTTGTCAGAGAGCTTGTCAAATTGCCTTGCCTGACGGAAATTACTAACAGCAGAGACAAGCACGATGAGAAAGATGGCGATGAATATACTTCCGCCATCGTACCACCCTTCTTTCAAGCCATGCTCTTTGATACCGAAGGCGAGTGAGAGCCCAGCACAACCAAGAAGGATCAGAATCATGTGGTCTTTGAAGGCTTCTAGCACGAAGGATAAGAAGCCTTTAGGAAGCTTCTTGAGATATGTGTTCGAACCGAAAACATCACGTCGGCGATGGAGATGTTTGACGTCGCCTTGGATTCCTTTCTCAGCATGGGATTCCAAAGAACCCACTATTCCTTCAACCCCTCCGAACTGGCTGAGGGAATCGAAGTCCTTCCCTTTCACAATCTTAGTCAGGCTCTCTTGGTCTAAACCAGAGAAGCACACACTACTTTCATGAACATTGTTGACACAATCGACATTGATGGTAACGCAAGCCTGGTTGGATGAGATCTTAGAAAAAAGGTGATTATTGGTGGCTTTCGTCTTCTTAGACAAGATCTCTTCAGCAAGAGAAAGCATAGCTCTGAAAGAAAAGATGGAAGCACAAGCAATACGCCATATTTTATGGGAGGATTTTCTAACGTTGAGCAAGAACATAGAATAATCTGTTGGAGTTGACATTGAGATAATCAGACAGCTTAAACAGCAATAGTACTCAAGTTCTATGGATGGGAGGGAGGGACGAGGGAGGGATACTTTCTTTCTTACAGTTGGAAAGACAAAGGGAGGGAGGGATACCTTCTTTCTTACCGTTGAAAAAACAGTGGGAAGGAGGGAGATTTTTCTTTCTTACCGTTGAAAAAACAGAGGGAGGGATGGAGATATTTTCTTTTCTATAGTTGAAAAGACAGGAGGAGGAAGTGAGAGGAAGAGATTTTCTTTCTCAACCGTTGAAAAGACGTACGGAAGGAGGGGGATCTTCTTTCAGAGAGAGGTATGTGAGGTAGAGTCAGGAGGAGCTATCTCTTCTTATAGATGGAGGGCGGGTATCAAACTTCTGGAAATTGTTCCGTTGGTGGTGAAGCTTCATGGAACTAGTACACACTCTGCAATAATTAAGGCCTGTTTGCAAGAAATCGGATAGCGTCCTGAGTTACTCCGTACGCTCTCCTCGTACTGAGTAAACTCAGTTGAGCCCACTGTAAATGTATGTAGTTTATCTACACTGTCCACCCAAAACTTACGTGGCCCCGAGAATTTTTTAACAGTACAGGTTCAATTCACATCATTTCTTGTGGTGTGGTCTACTTAATCTTTTCATATGCTTCATTTTTTTTTTCTCAAGCCATAAATTCATCTATTAAAATGGATGGATGAAATACAAAAATCACGGTGGACCCACAGAGTTTACTCATGAGTTACTCGCAATCCGCTTCCTGTTTGCAATTGCAATCCGCTTCCTGTTTGCAATTGTGTAATTACATGATGTATTTTCTCTCACATCAATAAATGCATATACCTGAGGAGGACTTGGGGCCGTTTGTTAAATATGAAGTCTAAACCCTGAATCTGGAATCTGAAGCCTGAATTTGAAATCTGTATATGAAGTCTAAAAACTTATTTGGTAATTGTTGCCAAAGTTTGAAAATTAAGTGTTTAATATGAAACAATTTGTTTGTTAACAAACGTCTGAAATGGTCAAAATTTGTTCACTTCACATATTTACCTCTATCTTTTGTTTGGAGATATTATGCATTATGAAGGGTTTTTTTTATTAAACGAAAATAAAATTATTAAGTTAACATCCATTTAATTCAAATAAACTAAAGTACTCAATATAAAATCAAAATATCATTTTCCATAAAAACATATAAAAAAACAACCAGTATCGAACATTACGGTATGGCCCACATGGATGATATTTTGTATATCCATGCCATCCATCCGTTTCTCCAACCAATTTGAGGACATTGGACAAAAAATTATGCATATCCAATGGATTGTACCATTGAAAACAGTGGTGATTGAGTGTCCCACAATTAGAAATTTCAAAGAGCCCATTGTAAGGTTAAGGGTAATGTTGTTTTGTAATCCAAGCCGTTGATAATGTCAAGAAGATCTAGATGAAGAGAAAATATAAAGATTAGCTTGATCCAAAACTTTTACGGGCCCTAAAAAGTTTTTAGTAGTCTTCCATATTGTTTCAATGGTAGGTGTCATTATCACCACTGCTTCCTTTAGTATGGTCGACTTGAGTCATGGACTTGCCTAATTTTTTTAGATCATGCTGTAAAATGATCTGAGAAGAGATGAACAACATGGAAAATTCTTACATCACGATGGGCCTCACAAAGTCATACCTAACGTCCAGGCGGTGGAAGATGCAACCTGCTTCTTCCAGGCGGTGGAGGACGCAGATTAGCTACTGACAAGTTGAGTAGCCATCTCGGTACTGAAGTGACGTCACCAACTTTTGTGGGCCCCATTGTGATGTATGTGTTGTATCCACACCGTCCATCAAGTTGGAGAGATCATTTTAGGGCAAGATCTAAAGAATGAGGAAGATCCAAATCTCAAATGGATCTCACCAAAGAAAACAGTGGGGATTGATCTCCTATCATTAAAAACTTCTTGGAGCCACATAAGTTTTTGATCAAGCTGATATTTGTGTTTACCCTTCTTCCATGTCTATGTGAACTTATGAACAGGTTGGATTTCAAATAAACATTATGGTGAGCCTTAGGAAGGTTTCAACGGTCATGTCACTGTCCCCACTATTTTCTTTGGTGGGGTCCACTTGATCTTTGGATCTGCCTCAATCTTTGTCTCATTCCCTAAAATGTTCTCTCCAAATGGATGGATGATGTAGATACAACACATACATTACAGTGAGCCCCACATAAGTTGGTGACGTCACTTCAGTAGCGAGATGGCTACTCAACCTATCGGTAGCTAATCCATGTCTGGCGGTGGAAGGATGCAATCGGACGCCACCCCGTCCATCCGTTTTGGGAGCTCATTTTAGGACATGAGAACAAAAATGAACCGGATCCAAGACTCATGGGCCGAAAACGTGAGGATTGAACGCCCACAGTTGAAATATTTGTGGAGCCACAGGAGTTTCGAATCAGGATAATATTTGTGTTTCCAGTTCATTCCAGTAGTAGTGACGTTATGAACGATATGAATGTCATATAAACATCACTGTGGACTCTTGGGAGGTTTCAACAGTAGTAATTTCCCTACCCACCTTTTCCTTTAGTGAGGCCCACTTGAATCTTGGATCCGGCTCATTTTTTGTTTCATGTCCTAAAATGAGCTCCCAAAACGGATGGATTTATCAGAAACATCACTGGGGACCCCACTTAAGTTCCCATCACAGGAACTTCTTACACAAGGTTTTCGCAAGAAATCCACTACAATCCAGTTTGTTGATGGGTTCTCGATGTACGGATTTCCTGCCAAAGGCAATTTCGCGTCGGATTGCTAGGTGGGCCACTGTGATGTTTGTGAGAAATCCACCCTTGTCATCCATTTTTTCTATATAAATTTAGGACTTTTAACAAAAATGAGGTGGATCCAGAGCTCAAGTGGGCCACAAAGAGACGGAAAACTAGGGAAAGAGTTTTCTACCGTTGAAATCTTCCTGGCCTCACCTTGTTATTTATAGGCCATCCAAACCGTTTATAAGTTCGTTCACACTAGGATGAAATGAAAACACCAAAATCATATCATGATATGAAACTTTTGTGGCTATACAAATATTCCAATGGTGGTTAGTAATCCCTACTATTTCCTCTAGTGTAGCACACTTGAGTTTTGGATATGTCTAATTTTTTATCCAATGTCCTAATTTTAATTCAAAAAATGGATGAACAGCGTGGATAAAACACATATATCATGACGGGGCACACATAGCATTGCCTAGTAGCTCACTCTTTTATGAGTGCGAGTTGGCAATCTGCATGGGATCCATAGAAGATGGTGGAGGTGGGAGGCGAATGTCCCTGTTGGGCCTACATGATGTATATGTTTCATCCATACCATCCATTCATTTTTTTTCATATCATTTTGGGCCATAAGACAAAAAAAAGAGACAGACGTAAGTCTCAAGTGGGCCACGCTATAGGAAATAGTAGAAATTGGGTGCCTACCATTGAAAACTTCTTAGGGCCGCAGAAGGCTCTGATCAATCTGGTATTTGTGTTGTCCCTTCATCCACGTATGTGTGACCTTATGAAGAGGTTTGATTGGAAATAAACCTCATATTAGACCCTAAGAAGGTTTCAACAGTAATCATTCAATTCCCACCGATTTCTATGGTGTGGTTCACTTGAGCTTTATATGTGCCTCATTTTTGGGCTCATGCTCTAGAATGATCTGAAAAAGTTGCTGGACGGTGTTGATCTAATACATAAATCATGATGGGGCCAGAGAAGTTGCACATGTTAAATGTTGGGTTATATATTACGCAATGGTGAGAAAATTCTCCGTAGCAATTGTGAGAGGGTAATTTTGAAAGCAAATTTATTTATTTTATAGAAAATTCACGGAGTGCATTCCATATTCACCATTAAGCTAGACCTCTGTTGCCGAAAAAAATCAATGGATAATCACGGAGCGCTTTTTGAATTCGGCGTTAACAAACAACACTTATAAAAATTATTTTCTCAATTTCTCATTAAGTAACTATTTTAATTGTTAACAAACAGGCCCTTCCTTTCATGACATAACACAGAATTAAGAGCCAAAACTTCATGGGCCCCGCCATGAAATATGTGTATTATTCATGCCATCCATTCATTAGTAGATATCATTTTATGGTATGGGCCTAAAAATGAGGCAGATTAATCCGCACTACGAAAAAACATAGTGGGAATTGAACGTAACCATTTAAATGTTCTTCCTGAGATGTGGTCCACTTGAGCTTTGGATCCGTGTCATTTTTTGAGGCATTCCTTAAAATGATATGGCCAAATGAATGGACGGCATGACTAAAACATGTACATCATAGTGGGATCCACAAAGTCCCCTCTTGTTTTCCATATCAAAAAGTTGTTGTCACGGCGGTACAACCACCAAGTACCCTTGGTAAATAAGAAATGCAGAAAAAGTTAAAATACACTACGTGGACGGCCCATACACTACGTGGATGGCCCATTCTTTGACAGTTGGGATTGATGGCTGGTGGAAATGTTTCAGTGTAGATTCCGGGTTTCATTAACGTCGGTACGAAAGTAGTTGGCCTTAGGGACGCGGATTGCATCCTGCCCTCGCTGGGCAGACCTGCGGAGGGGCCCACCATGATGCATCTGTTTATCCACTTCGTCCATCCATTTTATAAGATCATTTAAAGGTAAGACTTTAAAAAGGAGGAAGATCCAATGCTCAAGTGGGCCACACCAAATAGTGATCTGAACTTGATGACATCATCACTACAGTAGTGCGACGTCATCAGGTTTCACTCCCTATTTGGTGTGGCCCACTTGAGCATTAGATTTGCCTCATTTTTTAGCCCATATCTGAGCATGACCTTATAAAATGGATGAATGGATTGGATAAATGGATGCATCATGGTGGGCCCCTCCACAGGTCTGCCCGAATGGATTACCGTCCCGAGCAGGGCAGGACGCAATCCGATCTTATAAAATGGATGGATGAAGTGGATAAACGGATGCATCACAGTGGGCCCCTTCAAAGGTCTGCCCGGGCGGGGTTAGGACGCAATCTACGTCCTGGCCTAAGGCGGTTGGGTACGGCAAAGGCGGATTTCCTACGAGTTGAGGAAAGTTCCTGCGATCTGAAGCTACATGGGGCCACTCCGTCCATCCCTTTTTTCAGCTTATTTTAGACAAAGAATAAAAATTGAGGAGGATCTAAAACTCAAGTGACCCACAAGAGAGAAAAGGTGGGGATTGAATGACATAGCGTTGAAACATTCATAGGGCCACAAGAGTTATGAAATGTTGAGCTCTTAATTTATACATATTCTAACCCCATTGCATCATATTTTATGCATGATTTCTATGTTTGAAAGACCATCTAATGCATGTTTTGTGATTGTAGGAATGAAAGAGAGACTTCACTGTTCGCTTCCCCAAGTGTAGGGTTGCGATGTAGTAATTATCTCGGTAAGACCGAGGTCGATCCACAGGGACTTATGTAGGAATTCACAAATACTTCCAATAGTTTCTATTGAAAAGCTAACAACCAGATTTGAGAAGATTGATGTGAATAACAACTTTAAACTAAACTAAAAGTAATCAATTAATTAAAAGGCACTAGGGGTTCAAGGATCCACTTGTAGTAATCCTTGATGCTGAATTCGCTGTGGTTTCCCACTTTCTCAACTAGAATCGAAATTAAGATCTATCTAGCCAGATGATAGAGCAGTTAAACCAAACAATCTGCCATATGTAAGATCAATGTATATGATTCACTCAATGCAAGCTAGGACGAGCATACTTAATTGCATAGGTCAGTCCCAATTCTAATAGGCTAAGATCACAATCATAACCATCATTAAATTCTGTCACAAGACAAAACTAGATTATGATTTGAACTTATTCAAATCACATACATAGTCCCATATATACTTCAGAAATCCATAAAATAGAACTTTGATAGGAAGTTCCCACATGAAGATCATAGTACTAGAGCGTACTCCAATTCCTCGGATCATACAGGTCTAGACTAGTTCACAACAATTAAGAACTCAAGCAATTCTTTCAAACATCCATGAGTCATCAGAAGACTAAGAAAAACTACTTTAGTACTTGAATTAAACTTCAAACCATTGTTCTTAAACATGAAATCCAACTTAAAACCAACTTAAACAAATTGAAACATCTTAGATTCACTACAAGCTTCACCTCTTAGCCCTAGCTAAGAGGTTTAGCCGTTCATGATCCAAGGAAATATGAAATAACTAAAGAAAACATAAAAACAGCAAACAAACTAGGAGGAGTTGTGGAACTCCGAAATTCACTTCCGCCGCCTCCCACCGTGCTCAAACCCTTCTAAGATACCCTAGGAACGATCCCTAGGTGTCTTTTTATAGTGGGGAGGCTCCGCAGCATCAGAATCTTCCAGAAATTGCGTAAGAGTACGCAGTGCGCAGAGAAATTCGGAGCTTGTAGAACACGCTTAGTTACGCAGACGACCGATCGCACGACCGGTCTGAGCTCTTGGGCAACTGGTCGCACGACCGGTCTAAAAAACGTGAAAAACGTCCAGAGAGTTTTAAGGATTTTCAACCGAGAAAATTAATTCAAGGACCGGTCGCACGACCAGCTGAGCAGTGGACCACCGGTCGTATGACCAGTCTTGGCCAGTCCAGTGAGATTTGCCCTGTGGCCCCTCCTGTTGAGTGATCGGACCGGTCGTGCGACCGATCCTGGGCTATGGACGACCGGTCGAACGACCGGTCATGGGCCTCTTCTTCTGCTTTCTTTCTTCTTTTCTCTGACTTCTTTCTTTCATCCTTTGACGCTTCTCCCTTTGATCTTCTATGCTTGTAAATGGCTTTTTTAAGTCTTCAATTGATGAATCCTCTCTCTCATCCTACAATCACAAATTCATGCATTAGATTAGTCTATATATCGTGAAAACCTTGCATAATGAGTGATGAATTGGGGTTAGAATATGCACAATTAAGAGCTCAACACACCCCCCAACCATCATTTTGCTAGTCCCGAGCAAAACATGCGTGAAACTAATTCCATTCTCCAAAACCGAACTCTCTTTTAGAAACCATTCTTCTATACATCCCAAGACACACAAGTGTAAGAATTAGAAAGATTAGGTGATAGAGGTTGAAATCATAAACTCTCAAAACATAATAAGTGTCCATATGAAATTCCCGCTAATTGGTTGATATATAGAAGAACTTGAACAAATTCAACCTAGTGTGCATAGTGACAATTCATCTCATGAGTTTCCAGGATTATCTTTTTCATAGATCAACTAGACTATAGATCTCAAGGTATATAGAGCAACATCAAGCCAATTATAGGAATTTGCCTTACCGTCCTTCCGACGGCTTTCACATTACATCCCATTTTCGGCTTTGGTTACGGGTAGACCATCCCCCGGTTGGTAATAGGTAGCCCTAATCGGAATTTTCCACTATTTTTCCATCATTCCCAATTTCATCCTTCCTTTTCCTTTTTCTTTTAAATTAGATAGGATTTTTAGAAATCCATATCTTTCATTATTTTCCCATGGACAAGGATGGACAAAGTACCCCGGCTTGGTTTCTCAACACCTTAAATCAAAATCTAGCTAATCCACAAATCTATAATCCTTTCAACCCATGAAAATCGTGTAATGTGAACTAGGTGTAAGAGTGTTCAAATTTTCTATCAATCACAAAAATAGGGGAATTCACATATAAAACCATTATGCTAAGAGAAGTTGAAGGCTTACAACTTCGTATACTTCATATCTCCTTCTCTTATGCTCATATCATCTTGAATGCATAGAAACAAAGTTTTCCAAAAGAGTTTTGAATTGTAAAAAAATCTAAAAATTTCTACATAATTGCTCGAAATGTTACTACACGCTGGATTCATCCGAGTGATTCTCCCCCCAACCAAATCTTGCATTGTCCTCAATGTAAAAGATGCGCAATGAGCAAAACATGAGAGCAATTCTAAAATATAAGGGAGTGAGGAATGATAGTACCTGAGAAAGTGAAAAGTGGAATTCTTGCTCTTTCTAACAAACCTATGAAAAAAAATAATTAAACAAAAGCAACAAAATCCTAATCCTAACTACTCTATACCTCCATCAGACTAGGAGATCGATTCCAACAACTCGTCCAAAAGCATAAAGTCAAGCAGAATCATTAGATGGATCAAAAGGTTTTGCAATAACGTCATCCAATATCCTGCGTTACATATACATGTGTGTGAGTGACCCTGATAAGCCACTGAAAATTCCAAAAAAGAATTTCAGCGGGTTCCTTAATGTTTTCATCACATGTATAAGAGGAGACAGCATCATATTTGTCAGAAAAAATATGTCTCCATTCAGATTTTTCTGGGCACTGATTTTGCAAGTATGGATCATCCCAGGGTTGGTAGAGGTCAGTATGCATGATCCATAGAGGTGTGGAAATATGAATTGATTTCTCGGCACAATAAAATGTTATTTCCACATCCTTCTCTTGGCTAACATTATATGCCGATACCGACTCAAAAAGTGTGACTATATCCCCTATCACATCAACATTCTTATCAAAAGAATAGGTCACATCATCGTCTAAGTGATTGGAGTAAATAGTTGAGAGGGGCACATCTTCCACAATAAAATTGATCATGTTTATTTCGTGGACCTCTTCATCTTCATCCTCTTGTTAGTTGTCAATATTGAAAGCGTTTAACTCAATCGTCATATTACCAAAGGATATTTGTATGACCCCACTCCTACAATTGATGATAGCGTTTGATGTAGCTAGGAATGGGCGGCCAAGTATGACAGGAATTTGAGGGCCAATATTAACCATGGGTTGTGTGTCCAAGACAATGAAGTCCATCAGGTAGTAGACCTTGTCAACTTGGACAAGAACGTCCTCAATCACCCCTCTCGGAATACGAATCGATCGGTCAGCCAGTTGTAATGTGGTTTTGGTGGGTTTTAATTCACCTAAACCCAATTGTTCATAGACCGAAAAGGGTATTAAGTTCACACTTGCTCCTAGATCAAGTAAAGCATGTTTCACTCGGTAGTCTCCAATTATGCATGATATTGTCGGACTACCAGGATTTTTGTATTTCTTGGGCATCCCGTGATTTATAATGGCGGTTACATTTTCTGTAAAAAATGCCTTCTTTTGTACATGTGTTTTTCTTTTTATCATACAAAGATTCTTAAAAAACTTAGCATATGGCGGTATTTGTTTAATGGCATCCAGCAATGGAAAGTTGATCTTCACCTACTTGAAAACCTCTAAAATTTTCAGGTTTTTGTCTAAAGGTTTAGGTGAAATCAACCTTTGGGGAAACGGGGCAACCGGCTTGTATTGCCTTTCCAATTCTTTCTCTTGTGGAGTGTTGTTCAGGCTATCATCTTCTTTGAAATTTTTTGGATCATTAGGCTTTGGGGCCTTCACCGGATTAGATTTATCAATTATTTTACCACTTCTCAAAGTGGTGATAGCTTGAACATGCTCCGTATGTTGGAAGGATGAGCTTGTGTCTTGTATCTCAAATTGGGTCCTTGGGTTAGAAAGAGGTTGGGCAGGAAGTGTGCCTTTCTCCCTAACACTGAAGTGAGATTCAACCCTAGCCATTGAGGTTTTCAAGTCATTGATGGCTTGAGTTGTATTTTGATTAAATTTCAATTGCTCTTGCATGAACCCATCTATTTTTAGAGAATTAGTCTTGTTATACTTACCTTGAACCAATACAAATGCACCCAACATCTCCTTTAGCGTAACTTTTGGTGTAATGACTAGGGATGGACCTAGTAAAGGTTGAGCTTGAGGGATATTGTTTGCCTTCGCAGTGGGTCCATTCCTCCAACTGAAGTTGGGATGGTTTTTCCAACTAGAATTAAACGTGTTTGAGTTTGGAGCACCAAATTGCTGTTGATAACTGTTTATGGCATTTGATTGTTCTTGTAAGATGTCTTGAACTGCTAAAATTGTGGGACAATCTTGTGTTGCATATTGATTTTCGGCACAAATTCCACAAACAGTTTCAACATCCTTAGAGTTGATCGTATCTCCTTTCCTTAATTCCATAGCCTTGACTTTTCTTGTGAGGCTAGCCACACGTGCACTTAAGCTATCCTCTTCTAATAGGACATAAATTCCTCCTTTTTTCCTTTGTTGGCTAGTCTTGGAATTTATTGGTTTAGATGTATCCCAAGACTGTGCATTCTCAGCCAATACCTCCAAATAGTCCCATGCTTCATCGGCTTCCTTATTCATGAACTCCCCATTAAACATCATCTCTATGAATTGGCGCATGGGTGAAGTCAGTCCTTCATAGAAAAAGCTTATAACCCGCCAAATTTCATAGCCATGATGTGGGCATGCATTTAACAAGTCCTTGAACCTCTCCCAACATTGGAAGAAGGTCTCATCTTCCTTTTGGGTAAAATTCATGATAAGGCGTCTCAACATGTTCGTTTTGTGAGTAGGGAAGAATTTTTTAATGAATTCCCTATGCATATCAGTCCATGCACCAATTGATCTTGGCTTTAATGCATGAAGCTAACCTTTAGCTTTATCTTTAAGGGTAAAAGGAAATAATTTAAGCCTAACCACATCATCAGTTACATTTGCAAAGTGCATGGTGGTTATTACCTCATCAAATTTCTTAAGGTGTTGATAGGCACTTTCACTGTCTAATCCATGGAATCTCGGGAGGAGTTGGATTACTCCCGGTTTCAAAACTACATTCCTTGTATTTTGTGGAAAAACTATGCATGAGGGAGTGCTCGCTCTTGCAGGTTGCAAGTAATCACGTAATGTTCTTGGTCGGGGAACATTCTCAACCACATTCTCTCCCGTTTCGGTTTAGTTTTGGCCCAGATTAGGATTGGCCATCGGATTATGTTGATTTACAGCCATATTTTCAGACAAAATTGGAGAAGTTAGATGTCTCCTAGCACGTGGTTCTCTGTTAATCCCTTCAACTATTCCACCTTCACTAATGAGTCGGTTATTGAATCCTGAGCCCAATGTGGCATGCAAAACCTAAAAGAATGAAACAAAAAGGAAAAAAGAATTCTTCATTCCTTTCTTTACTCTTCTCTAAGACCGAAGCACAAGGTGTCTTGCAATGGCTAGGCCAGAAGCAAGGATAGAGACCGATTTCTCCTGGTCAATAGGGGTTCAGAGAACTCCCCACCCACTCTTTGAATCTTTTAAGAAAAGTGCAGAAAAAGAAGAAAGAGGAGTAGAGGTGAGAAGAGAAATCTCTGAGCACAAGGTGATCCAAGACGGCAGAGCCAACCAATAGGAATCCAGGTGGCACAAGGCCTACCTATCAAAGATCCAAAAAGGAGTCTCCACCCACTCTCCAAGAGATAAATAAGATAGGAATGAATAGGAGAAGATGAAGAGTAAGGTTAGAAAGATAGAACCTGATTTGGCACTTGAGATCCTTATATCTTCTTCAGCTTCCTAGAAATCCCTGCAAAAGAAAAATCAAACAAAACAAATTAAGTTAGTACTAGAATCCTAAAAATCCTAAATAGATACTATTTTCAGAAATTTTGTGAAAAACCGTCAAAGTCCCCGGCAATGACGCCAAAAACTTGTTCGCTTCCCCAAGTGTAGGGTGGCGATGTAGTAATAATCTCGGTAAGACCGAGGTCGATCCACAGGGACTTATGTAGGAATTCACAAATACTTCCAATAGTTTTTATTGAAAAGCTAACAACCAGATTTGAGAAGATTGATGTGAATAACAACTTTAAAGTAAAATGAAAGTAATCAATTAATTAAAAGGCACTAGGGGTTCAAGGATCCACTTGTAGCAATCCTTGATGCTCAATTCGCTGTGGTTTCTCACTTTCTCAACTAGAATCGAAATTAAGATCTATCTAGCCGGATGATAGAGCAGTTAAACCAAACAATCTGTCATATGTAAGATCAATGTGTATGATTCACTCAATGCAAGCTAGGACGAGCATACTTAATTGCATAGGTCAGTCCCAATTCTAATAGGCTAAGATCACAATCATAACCATCATTAAATCCTATCACAAGACAAAATTAGATTATGATTTGAACTTATTCAAATCACATACACAGTCCCATACTTCAAAAATCCATAAAAATAGAAGTTTGGTAGGAAGTTCCCACATGAAGATCATAGTACTAGAGCGTACTCCAAATCCTCGGATCATACAGGTCTAGACTAGTTCACAACAATTAAGAACTCAAGCAATTCTTCCAAACATCCACGAGTCATCATAAGACTAAGAAACACTACTTTAGTACTTGAATTAAACTTCAAACCATTGTTCTTAAACATGAAATCCAACTTAAAACCAACTTAAACAAATTGAAACATCTTAGATTCACTACTAGCTTCACCTCTTAGCCCTAGCTAAGAGGTTTAGCCGTTCATGATCCAAGGAAACATGAAACAACTAAAGAAAATATAAAAATAGCAAACAAACTAGGAGGAGTTGTGGAACTCTGAAATTCACTTCCGCCACCTCCCACCATGCTCAAACTGTCTAAGATACCCTAGGAACGATCCCTAGGTGTCCTTTTATAGTGGGGAGGCTCCGCAGCATCAGAATCTTCCAAAAATTGCGTAAAAGTACGCAATGCGTAGAGAAATCCAGAGCTTGTAAAACACGCTCAGTTACACAGACGACCGATCGCACGATCGGTCTAAAAAACGTGAAAAACGTCTAGAGAGTTTTGTGATTTTTCAACCTAGAAAATTAATTCAAGGACCGGTCGCACGACCGATCTGAGCAGTGGACGATCGGTCGTACGACCGGTCTTGGCCAGTCTAGTGAGATTTGCCCTGTGGCCCCTCCTGTTAAGTGATCGGACCGGTCGTGGGCCTCTTCTTCTGCTTTCTTTCTTCTTTTTCTCTGACTTCTTTCTTTCATCCTTTGACGCTTGGCCCTTTGATCTTCTATGCTTGTAAATGGCTTCTTTAAGTCTTCAATTGATGAATCCTCTCTCTCATCCTACAATCACAAATTCATGCATTAGATTTGTCTATAAATCATGAAAACCTTGCATAATGAGTGATGAATTGGGGTTAGAATATGCACAATTAAGAGCTCAACATTCAGCTAATCCATGCTTAAAAGACCACATTTAGAAGCCATTTGATGATGACCGAAGGTGGGCCAAAGAAAAAAGAAGAAGCAAGTGAAGAAGGAGGAGAGAATGAATGAAATCCAGCCAAGTTAATGGGCTAGACCAACCCTGACCGATCAGCCACACTAAAGCTTGCTGGAAGCCCTGAACAGGTTCGACCGATCAAGACTGGTCGGCCATATGCACCCCCCCCCCCCCCCCCAACACACACACACACACACACAGGACCAAGCCCAGATGGGTCTGACCAGTCTTAACCAGTCGACCAAGCACAATTCTTCAGATTTTTGAGATTTTCAACAACTTGCTCGGTAAGCTCCGAATTTTCATGCGTTGCGTAAGTAATACGCGGATTTTGGAAGTTTCTGAGTCGGTGGAGCTTCATTACTATAAAAGGACACCTAGGGTTCATTCCTAAGGCATCATAGAAGGCTTCGGAACTCATGGAAGGTGAAGAGGATCATCGTGGAGAGTCTAAAACTCCTCCAAATCTGATTTTTTATGCTTTCTAGTTGTTTTTCATTGTTTTTAGTTGAAGCATGATGATGTTCGGCTAGAACCTCTTAGCTAAGGCTAAGAGGTGAAGCTTGTAGCTAGTTATCATATAGAATTCGTTTGATTCAAGTACTTTACTTTAAGTTTAGATTTATAAAATTCTAGTTTGAATAAAGTTGGTCTTTTTGGATGTTTAATGAGATTTCATGTGCTTCGGACATGAGTTCCTTTCAATTCTCTGAGATGGGCATGCTTGGTTTGTTTAGATTCGAATTGTAATAACCCTAGAGCATGTCATAGTCTCTTGGCATGACTGTTACTTCTAAGGCTACATGTTTGAATTTTATGTACTTCATTAGAACTAGAATCTTATTTTCTGACTTTAGTGAGATTGTTTGTGTTTGAATGTTTAATCTTCCAACTAGATGAGAGATAGAACTTCGAATCTAGTTGTGTTTATGCTTGGATAAATGAATTCACATGGGACTACTACAAGTGGATCCTTAAGGCCTTTGTTCCATTAATTATCAGATTTTTCTAAAAGTTATTGTTTTTCCCTCCAAAATTGCTGAGATTGAAGTTGCTAGAATGATTTGAATTGGTTTACCCTAATTCCTTGTGGATCGACCTCTATCTTACCGAGATTATTACTACATCGCAGCCTTGCACTTGAGGCGAGCGAACATGTGTCAGTCTGAGATTTTTGCGTTTTCAGTTCATCAAAGGTGGGGATGACTTTATAAATGGTTTAGATGGAAGATTAACATCAAGGTGGACCCACAAAGATATCAACAGTAGACATTTCTTTCCCTGCTTTCCTCTTGTGTGGCCTACTTGAATTTTCGATCCGTCTCACTTTTTTTCCTGTCCTAAAATGAGATTAAAAAAAAAAAAAAACCTGATGGATAGGATAGATTTCTCGTAAATATCAAAGTGGGCTTCATGTAGCTTCTGAATGCAGGAACTTCCTTTATAGCCAGTCGAGCTAGCCCCATTCAAAATTCTGATTTTTCAGGCCCAAGCCCGGCCGATGGAAGTGGATTGTGTCATGTGCCACACACCACCAACCTCAAAGGTGTGTTGACTTCACCAAGTTCTATGGGTCCACCATGATGTATGTGTTGTATCCACACCGTTCATCTATTTTGCGAGATCACTTTAGAGCATGAGCCCAAAAATGAGGCAAATCCAAACTTAAAGTGTACCACACCACAGAAAGCAGTGGGGACAATGACACTCACCATTGAAAACCTTCCTAAGGCCACCATGATTTATTTGCAATCCAACCTATTCATAAGGTTATACTAAGGATGAAGGGAAAACACAAATATCAGCTTGATCCAAAACTTCTATAGAAGTAGCTCCGAGGAAGTTTTCAATCACCAGTCTCATTTTTTTGGCTCAAGCCCTAAAATGGGTTAACAAAATGGATGGACCGTGTGGATAAAATACATACATCATAGTAGGGCCCACATAGCTTAGACACTAGCTAGCACTGTTGTTTGGGTCACTAGCTAGAGCTGGACATCGAGCCAGACCAAGTTAAACTCTGCTTAACTTAACTCAGTTCAATTTGACTTTGACCTGGGCTCAAACTCGGTTCGGCTCAGTCCTAAACTTGGACTAGCTAGCTCGAATTCGGTTCGGTATAAAATCTGACAGGTCTGAACCAAGTCGATTCGAGCCCAACCCAGATCAATAAATCCATAAATAAAAATAAAAAACAACTTAAAAAATTAAAAATACTTGATTCTGAGTTGAATCGGTGTTGTCGAATCAAATCGGGGTCACACGATTCGAGTCAGATAGCGTCGAATTAAATCAGATGGTCAGACAGGGCTGTCAAACATTGGACAGGGCTGTCGAATAGCCAGACAGGAACATGACTGAGTGAGGGAGGGGTTTAGAGGTGGAGGAATGTTAGGGTTTAGAAGGCGGTAGGGTCGGGCATGGGTAGAGTGAAAAAAAAAAGAAGTAAATAATATTTAAATACATACGAGCCAGATTGAACCAGTTCAAGTTGAACCCGAGTTCGAGTCGAGTTACGAGTCCTAACATTAAAAACTTCCTAAGGCCCACCATAATGCTTCCTTAATGTTTATTTGGCATCCAACCTGTAAATTAGGGAACATAAACCTGAATGAAGGTTAAAAAACAAATATCAGCTCGATCCAAAACTTATGTAGCCCATTAATAGTCAATTAACACTATTTCCTTTGCTATGGTCCACCTGAGAATTCGATCTACTTCATTTTTTGGCTCATCGACTAAAATGATCTGTAAAAACGTATGGACGGCGTGGATATAGAATACATACAACAAGGTGGGCCCTACAGTAAGCCTTACGGTAAGTGTCGCTCCCTTCTGATGCAGTCTGCGTCCACTTTTCAGGCGTCGCTTCAGTGGATCCCCGGACCCGCCTGGGTGAATCCCTGACCGTGTAGTCCACTATTTGATGTGTATGTCTTACATCCATGCCATCCATCCATTTTGAAAGCTCATTTTAGAGCATGATCCAAAAAATGAATTAGATTTAAATCTCAGGTGGACCATAATATAGTAAATAGTGGTACTCAACTATTAAAAAGCTTCTCGTGGGTCCCAAAAGTTTTGGATCAAGCTGATATTTGTGTGCTCTCTTCGACAAGATCTTTTTGAACTTTTCAACAGGTTGGATGGAAAATAAACATTCCAGTGGCCCCTATGAAGTTTTTAATGGTGAGGATTCAATAGCTATTGTTTCATGTGGTATGGTCCATCTAAGATTTGTATCTGCATCATTTTTGGGTTCAGGTCCTAAAACGAGCCTTCAAAATACATGGACGGTGTACATGTAAGACACATACATCAAAGTGACCCACAGTTGGGGATCCACCGACCTTTGTGGATCTGGGGATCCACCCAAACCGTGCCGCCGCTTTCCTGGACGCGGCTTCTACAGAGCGGACGCGGATTGTCGGGCGCGGATTAGGTACTTCCCTCGCCTGTCCCCAGCTCGGGACAGGCTAGGGCTCTGAGGGCCACCGTGATGTATGGAATTTATCCACACCGTCCATTCATTTTTTCACGTTATTTTAGGTCATGGTCTCAAATATTCAGAAGATCGAAGGTTCAAATGGGCCGCACTGCACTAAGCAGCGGTGCTAATGATGCCTACCGTTGAAACCTTTCTAGGGCCCACTGTGATGTTTTTTTGCCATCCAACATGTTCATAAGATCATAGAGACATGGATGAAGGGAAATCACAAATATTAGCTTGATCCAAAACTTCCCGTGGCATCCAAGAAGTTTTCAACGGCCAGAGTTTAATCCCCATTTCGTGGTCCACTTGACCTTGGATCTGCCCCATTTTTGAGTCCATAATATAAAATGACATAGAAAAATGAATGGACGGCGTGGATAAATTCCATACATCACGGTGGCCCTCAGAGCCCTAGCCTGTCCCGAGCTGGGGACAGGCGAGGGAAGTACCTAATCCGCGCCCCGGATTGTCTGGTAACCGACAGGTTGTGTGTCCACATGGCAAAGTTTTGTAGCCCGACATCACGGTGCATGTGTTATGTCACATTGTCCATCTGTTTTGTGAGATCATTTAAGGGCATGAGCAAAAAAAAATTAAGTATATCTAAGGATTAAGTGCACTGCACCACAGAAAAGCAGTAAGTTTCTGATATTTGCGTTTTCCCTTCATTCATGTCGTGTGTGACCTTATGAATAGGTTGGATAGCCAATGAACACCGTGGCACTCTAGGATGGTTTTAGTCGGAGGGCGACATTGTCTCATTGCTTTATGTGGTGCGGCTCACTTGAGCCTTGAATCTGCCTCATTTTTTGGGTTCATGCCTTAAATGATCTCTCATAATGGACAGATGGTGTGTATATAACACATACATCATTGTGGGGCCTATTCATACCAAAATATGGTCGAACGGGCAAAGTCAGTTGATGGGAGAGGGCTTCGGGACTATCCGCAAGCTCCTCAGCTTTCCCAGGGTTCGGGTCACTCTCAACGCCTTGTCAGGTGTCGATCCGCTGCAGCTAGTCCGCCAATTGGTACGAGCGGAAGATGAGGTCCGGTCGAGCTCCTTTGGGGAAGAAAACATAAGAGGGGTGGCTCGGGATCCAGCCGTTAGCCCTCCGATGGCTAAGTTAGATTTTGTATTGGAGCGGGTTGTTTATCAGGTGGAAATCCAAATCTCTACCCTGTTTGTGAGTGGCATGGGGGACTTTATAGTGCGTAGCCCACACTGCCTCTTTGCAATGATGCGGCGTGTCGTCCAAGACACGCCTTCTCGGTACTCGAGTGGCTGGCGTGAGGGGCGAGCCATACCTTTGTCAAGCCTAGCCTGACAGCGTAGTCCTGTGGTACTCATTGGGGGCAGGTCACCTATCCTCTGACATATGTCCCGTCAAGCAGGTTTTGCGTGACCCGCACACTGAGCTTGCAACCACGTCCCATGAGGTTAGCCTCGGGTCAGGGGAATGGATCTCAGACATCTTCATCAGGAGTGTGTACGCTCATCCATCCGACCTTCCCATCCAACAACCGAATAGGGCAGGCGTCTCGGTTCATGGCGCAGCTGATGGTTTGAGACCGACTAGTTGTTAGCTCGTATTTGTCCCCAATAGCAGTCCCCCTGCTCACGAGCTCGGATTACCGGGCTCGATGTTGAGCTTTGAAATGTGCATATTCTAACCCTAATTCATCACACATTATGCATGGTTTGCATGTTTAAAAGATTATTCAAATTCATATTTTGTGATTGTAGGATTGAGAGAGAGAATTCACTAATTTGATGCCTAATGAGTCACTTTGTATACATTGAAGATCAAAAGATTAAGTGACAAAAGGTGGAAGAAAGATGCAAGGGAGAAAAAGAAGAAAGAAGAAAAGTTGCAAAAAATTGCACTACCGATCGGTCATTCGACCGGTCGGAAGTTCAAATCAAGGCCCTATGCTGCCAACCTTGCTGGACCAAAAACTGATGAAACCAACCGGTCGTCCGACCGGTCGACCACCACTGACGATCGGTCGTCCAACCGATCATATTTACCAAGAGCTGAGAAGTTTTTAGAAGAAACTCGCTGGACCAAAACAGAGGGTTGACGACCAGTCGCCCAACCAGTCGACGCAAAAGAGCTTGTTCTTCAAGCTCCAAAATTTCATGCGCAAGTGCTTAATTCCTTACACAATTCTGGAATCTTCCATGTAGTAGAGCATCAAACCTATAAAATGACACCTAAGGTTCGTTCCTAAGGTATCCTAGAAGAGATTGAAGGTCTTGGAAAGTGAAGGAAAGCATCATAGAGCATCCGCAACTTTGCCAACTTCGGGTTTTTCTAGTTTTTCATATTTTTCTTTAGTTTTTCTTTTGATTCTAGTTGTAGGATGATGATGCTCGGCTAGAACCTCTTAGCTAAGGCTAAGAGGTGAAGCTTATAGCTAGTTTTCATGGAGAATTTGTTTAATTCAAGTACCTTTACTTAAAGTTTGGATATTTAAGTTCTAGCTTGACAAAAGTTGATATTTTTTGGATGTTTTATGAGATTTCATGTGCTTTGGACATGGTTTCCTTACAATTCTATGAGATTATCATGTTTAGATTGATTAGATTTGAATTATAGTAACCTTAGAGCATACCATAGTCTCTTGGCATGGTTGTTACTTTAAAAGCTACCTGTTTGAATTCTATATGCTTTATTAGAATTAGAATCTTATTTTCTAACTTAAGTGGGATTGTTTGTGTTTAAATGCTTAATCTTCCAACTAGATGAGAGATAGAACATCGAATCTAGTTGTGTTGATACTTGGATGAATGAATTCACATGGAACTACTAGAAGTGGATCCTTAAGCCTTAGTTCCATTAATTACCATATTTTTATAAAAGTTATTATTTTTAATTAGTTTTTAAAATCAAACTTAAAAAATTGTTGAATTTGAAGTTGCTAGAATGGTTTGAATTGGTTTACCCTAATTCCTTGTAGATCGACCTCGATCTTACCGAGTTATTACTACATCGCAAGCCTTGCACTTAAGACGAGCGAACAAGTTTTCAGCGCCGTTGCCGGGGAATCAAGGATAAACGGTTCTAAATTATTTTAGTAACTATAGAATTAGAAGTAGTTAGGATTTTCTATTTTTCTAGGGCTTGTTTTTTTTTTTCTAGAACTAACATCAATTGCTTTGTTTTGTAGGAATCACTTCTAGTTCAAGTGAAATCGGTACGTTCCTAACCTTAGCTCTGGTGACCTCATCACCTTTGAGTCTCTTCCCTTCTCTTTTTTTGAACTTTTGCTTGTTATGGAGGGTGCCAGAGAGGAAGGGGGAGATTCTTCCCAGATGGTGACCGGCCGAGAGGAGATCTCCCGGGGAGATAACCTCCCGGAGATCCAATCCATCCACCAGGTTGCAGTCATGCTTGAGGAGCCCTCCGCTGACGAAATGGGAGAGGAGGCATTTGTATCTGCTTCCGAGCGTTAAGCACCGGGCCCGGCCTCTACCTTTGAGGCGCGAACCTCTCGAGTCCCCTCTGGTTTTTCTGCTGACCAGATCCCAACTGTTTTGTCCAAGTCCGACCTAAGCCGTATCAGACAGGACTTCGGCATTCCAGGCCCCATCGGACTTCATTTGCCCGATGAAGGCAACCTACCGAGCCATCCCCGGGGGGACGAGGTTTCCCTATACTCCGCTTTTTTCAAGTGTGACTTCTATCTCCCCCTTCACCTAGTGGTGAGGAGGTACTTGTCGACGATGAATCTGGCTTTGAGCCAGCTTGCTCCAAACACGTATAGAACGATCTTCGGGTGCCTTGTCCTATGGCATTAGGTTGGGAACCTGAACTGACTGTCGACGAGCTGAGACACCTGTACCAGCTAAAGAAAAATCCTGGTACCAAGGGGTGGTATTACCTTTCACCCGTGTTGGGGAAAAGTTTGTCATTGGTCCAAGGTTTGCCTTCTTCCATTCATAGCTGGAAAGACGGGTGGTTCCTCACGACCAAGGGGTGGGAATCGTCCAAAGCTGAGGCGGTGACTTTAGAGTTCCAGGTGCCGAACACGTTCTCCATCCCAGGTCAGGAAACCCTTCCCATCTCGAAGTTTCGCCATTCTTCTTCTCCATTTTTTTATTTATTATCTGAGGTGCTTACCTTACTTGTTTGCCTGAATACAGTCAATCGAGAACTAGTACCTGAGGTGACCGTCGATCAGCAGGGGCATATTGATGCCGGTCGCGGTCACCCTATGAACTTCAAGGCGTGCAACAGCCTTTTATCCTTCTCTTCCCTTCAAGAGGACGATATTATCCTTAAAGGAATGTCGGCTCCTCCGACGAAGCGCAAATCGCCGACGAGCAAGGCCGATCTGGACGCTCTTCAGGAGGCCAAATGGGTGGTGCCCAAGATAGCTGGGACCTCTTCGGTCCCTCTTCTGACTGGGTCCTCCTACTGAGCAGACCCTAATGGCGGCTGGTGGATAGGCCATAGTCGCGACATCTTCCACTCCTCCTATGGTCATCGTGGATATGACGGCTTAGGAGGGCACCTCGGGGGAGAACGTATCTTTCCTGAGTCCTTCGCTCTTTGGTAGGCTAGCTGGGGACCTCCCACCTCATTTGTGGAACCGCTTTCGATGGGCCTATAGAGGTGTTCCTGAGGCTCGAATAGAGGCCTTCCTAATGAGGCCCGAGGAGGAGCTCGCCGAAATCATGGGCGCTCGGGCGATAGGGTTAAGGGTGATGGCCCTCTGTTTCGTTTTCCCTTGACTTGGTTATTCGTTCCTTGACATGCTTTCTTTTGGCCGCAGCTCGCCTTTGGTAGCTTGGCGTTACAAGATGCTGTGATTAAATGACCGGGATGCAGGGGATGGTGGAAGAGGGCCAATCGATGGCTAAGGTCGAAGCGGAGTGGTTAGAGAAGTTGGACTCTGCTCAGACCGAATTGCACGAGGCTCTCAAGACCAACAAGGAGTTGTCTAAGGCTCATGCTGAGGTCGAGGGGAGGCTTAAGGCCATCAGCTCAGAGTTGGAGGAGAAGGTGGCTTTATCCGAGGAGATGTTTGAGCTCGAGTATGAGAAGTGTCGTTAGGACATCGTTAATGCTCACTCGGAGTGGGATCTGAATTTTCTAGATGTTGTCCCAGCCGAAGAGCAGCTCATGACTGAAGCCGAAGGTGGTTCTGGGGCTCCTGGCGTTTCTCAGGGATAAGCCACTTTGTATTTTCTTTTTCTTGTTTGTTGTTGTTTTCTGGGGATTTTTGGGGCTATAGGCCTTTGCTTATTTTGTTCTTTCCCACTTCTTTTTATCTCAATGAAAGAACCTTTTCTCTTTCTTCTTCTTTTTATATGATGATCGTGTTCGAGTTTTTCGGAAGCAATGTTCAGGCGTCAGTATCCTGGCCTTTGGAAGGGCTTGGGAACTTTTGTTTTTCGTGGGCATTTTGCCTCGGCCCTTGGAACGGCTTGGATGCCACTTGGGTCTTTAGACCTTGACACTTTTATGGCTCGTGCCCCATTCTTTGAGGGGCAGGTGGGTCCGTGACCTCCGCCCTTTGGGGCTTGGCCCCCTGACCTATCATGGGACATGCATTTCTAGGTGAGGTAGACGTTCATGTGTCGTTGGCCAGTGTTTGTGCCAAAAGTTTTCTTTACTGGATGGATCTTTTTAAGTACATCGTAGCTTTATGTAGATTCTATTGGTAGTACACCCTTAGATGTTCGGCGTTCCATGAGTGTCGCAGTGGCCGACTTTGTAAGTCCTCTAGCCAGTACGTTCCAGGCCGGGCTACCGCGATGACGTGGTATGGTCCCTCCCATTTCGGTCCCAAGGAGCCGAAGTCGACATCTTTGGTTCCCTCAGAGACCGTTGGAGGACTAGTTCCCCAACCCTGAAACTTCTCTTTCTCACCCGGGAGTTGTAATATCGGGCTACCCTCTGTTGGTACTTCGCGACCTTGACCCAGGCGATTTCTCAGACTTCTTCTTGCAGGTCCAAACCGAGGAGAATTTTGTTGTCGTTTTTCGCAATGTCAAAGAGCTATACTCGGTGTGTGGGCAAGTTGAGCTCTACTGGGATGACGGCCTCGGCTCCGAATGATAACGAGAATGAGGTTTTCCCCATGGTAGATCGAGCCGTGGTACGGTATGCCCAAAGTACGTGGGGTAGCCCGTCTACCCACGCGCCTTTAAATTGGTCGAGCTTTCTCTTGAGTAAGTTCTTGATGGCTTTATTGACGGCCTCGACCTGGTTGTTTGCTTGTGGGTGGTAGGGCAATGAAAACACGTGCCAGAGGCCCAGTTCGGCGCAAATGTTATCGAGGCGAACGTTGTCGAACTGCCTTGCGTTGTCGATGATGATGGATTGAGGAATGCCGAATCTGCAGACTATAGATTTTCAGGTGAAATATGTGGTCTTCTTCTTTGTGATCTTTGCCAAGGGCTCGGCCTCTACTCATTTGGTGAAGTAGTATATGGCAATAATGACGTACCTGGTTTGTCCCCTTCCTCTGGGGAGTGGCCCTATGATGTCGATTCCCCATTGAGCGAACGGCCACAACCGGTCATGGGGGTAAACTCTTCCGGGGGTTGATGTGGTACAGGCGTGAATCTCTGACACCTATCCCATTTTTTCACCATTGCCCGGGCATCTTGTTGTAGGGTGGGCCAATAGTAGCCCTGTTGCAGTACCTTGTGTGCGAGTGCACGGCCTCCCGAATGGTTGCCGCACACCCCCCTTGTGGACCTCATCGAGCACATACTTTACCTCGGGCGCTCGTAGGCATTTTAAGCATGGGGAAGACAACCCTTGCTTGTATAACAATTCGCTGATAATGGTGTACCGGGCTACCCGTACTCGCAAACGTCGTGCTTCCTTCCTGTCCTCCGGGAGTTCTCCATGCTTTAAGTACTAAATGATCGGGTCTTCAATGACTGGCATGGACTCCGACGCTTCCTCCTCGTCTATTGAGCATGATTTGAGGAATTCGATGGGGATCGTCCATGCTAACTCCTCATCGACCAAGGAGGCAAGCTTAGCTAGTGAGTTCACATTGGTGTTCTCGGCTCTCAGAACATAAACAATGTCAGTGCATTCGAAGCGTCCAAGCAGGGTCTTGACTTTGGCCAAATAGGCAATCATCCGCCTTTCCTTGGCCTGGTACTCCGACGTTACTTGCCCGATGATGAGTTGGGAATCACTACGAACCCTCAGCTAGCATACTTCAAAAGCCAGGGCCATGCGCAGCCCGGCCAGGAGAGCTTCGTATTCTGCTTCATTGTTGGAGGCTCGAAACCCGAATCGTAGGGCGTACTAGACTTTCGCACTGTCGGGAGATACCAGGATTAACCCTGCACCGCTACCCTAGATATCGGATGATCCGTTGACGTATAGGACCCACGTTGGCTCCCCGAACTAGACCTTGATATTGCGATCGCTAGGTTCATCAGGTCGGGCAAGACTCGGATCCGTGAATTCTGCAATGAAGTTTACAACCGCTTGCGCTTTCATGGCCGTGCATGGCCAGAATCGAATATCGAATTCACTGAAGTCGATAGCCCATTTTGTAAGGCGCCCGGTGTTTCAGGCTTTTGGAGCACCTGTCGGATTGGCTGATCGGTTAATACGATGATCGTGTGAGCCTGAAAGTAAAGCTGCAATCGTCGGGCTGAGGCTATTAACGCGAGGGCCAACTTCTCAATGTCTGGGTATCTTATCTCCGGACCGAGGAGAGCTTTACTGGTGTAATAAACAGAATGTTGGATGCCCTTGTTGTCCCTTATCATCATCGAGCTCACGGCAATGGCGATACTGCCAAATAGAAAAACATTTCTTCAACGGACACTGGCTTAGACAGCAGGGGGGAGGGGCTCGAGGTATGACTTTGATTGCTGAAATGCTTCCTTGCATTTATTCGTCCAGACTCTGGCCTTGTTCCCCCTAAACTATCAGAAGAAGCAAAGGCACTGGTCAATTGCTGTTGAGACGAATCGGCTAGGGGCTACGATCCGACCTGTCAAGCGTTGGATTTCTTTAACAGTGGTTGGGGAACTCATCTTGACGAGGGCCCTTATCTTGTCGGGTTTTGCCTCTATACCTCGTTCGTTGACGATGAACCCCAAGAATTTGCCTGGCCTGATGCCAAACGCGGACTTGCTTCGGTTCAGCTTCATCTTATATTTGCAAAGGGTGGAGAACATTTCGCGGAGGTCGGCAATGTGGTTCGGCAGGAACGTGCTCTTAACGAGCATGTCATGTACATACACCTCCATGCTCTTCCCCAATTTCTCGGTAAACATGCGGTTCACAAGCCTCTGGTATGTCGCACCAGCGTTCTTCAGCGCGAAGGGCATGGCTTTGTAACAGTATAAGCCTCGATACATGATGAAGACGGTTTTAATCTTGTCGGGATTTGGTTGTATCCAGTGTACGCGTCCATAAAGCTTAACAGCGCATAGCCCGAAGTTGCGTCAACGTGCTGGTCGATCCAAGGCAAAGGGAAGCTGTCTTCTAGGAATGCCTTATTTAGGTCGGTGTAATCAACGCATACTCTCCATTTGCCGTTCGCCTTCTTAACCACGACAACATTTGACAGCCACTCGGGGTAGTGGACTTCTTCGATGACTTTGGCAGGAAGGAGCTTGTCAACTTCTTCCCTGATGGCGTCAGACCACTCAACATTCAAGGGGTGTCGCTTTTGCTGGACAGGTCTGTAGCTCGGCTCGATGCTTAGACGATGCTCAACAATGCTCGGACTGATTCCCAGCATGTCTAGATGCGACCAGGCAAACACATAGGCGTGTTCCTTTAAGAGGTCTTGGAGTTGTTAATGGAGGTCGGCCCCAAGCTGTGATCCAACCTAAACCACTCTACTTGGGTCTGCATTGTTAATGGAGACGGGGAGGAGGTCCTCGGCAGGGGCACCTCTTTCCATTGATTCTTCCTTCAGGTCGAGGGAGGTGTCTCGAACGATTGTCAAGACCTGAGATTTCCCCCTGAGGGCTAAGGCGTAACAGCGTCGGGCCTCCCCCTGATCCCCCCTCACTCTTTCTACTCCTCTTTTTGTCGGGAACTTGAGGGCAAGGTTGTAGATCGATATTCCAACCTTGAGGGCGCGCAGCATAGTGTTCGCTCCCCAAGTGTAGGGTTGCAATGTAGTAATAATTCGGTAAAGACAGAGATCGTTCTCAAGGACTAATGTAGGAATTCTCAGAATTTCTTCTAGCAATCTCCAATTGAAATCAAACTACAATAATCCGTAAATATGAATGTATGAGAATAATTTGTAACTTATGATGAATATAACAATCTAAAAAAAGCACTAGGGTGTCAAGGATCCACTTGTAGTGATCCTTGATGCATAACTCACTTTGATTTCTCAATTAAACTACTACAATTGAAATTAAATCCTATCTAGCCGGAATATGGAGCGGTTAATTCAGCAAAACAATCTGTCATATGTGTTGTTCATCAACATGATTAACTCAATTCAAGTTAGGACTTGAACACACTCAATGTATAGGTCAATCCTAGTTCTAATAGGTTAAGATCACAATCATAATAATCATCAAACCCTGTCACAAGGCTTAACTATATTACGATTTGAACTTCATCCAAATCATATAAATAAGCAATATATGTTTCAGACTTCTCATAAAAAGTAGAACTTTGGTTTGAAGTTCTCACATGAAGAACCAAGTCTAGAGCATCTTAAATCCAATTCCTTGGAGCGTACAAGTCTAGATCTATGCAAAACAACTAAGAATTAAAGCAATTCTTCTAAACATCCAAGAGTCATCATAAGATTAAGAAAAACTACTTAGAACTTTATTCAAACTTAACAAACCATTGTTCAATTAATAAAAATCCAACTTGAAACCAATAAAAATGAATTAAAGCATCTTAGATCTACTACAAGCTTCACCTCTTAGCCCTAGCTAAGAGGTTAGGGCTAAGAGGTTAACTAATAAAAAGCATAAAAACAAACTAGAACTAGAACAAGAAGAAGAAAACTAATTGTAGGAGGCTAGGAAGCCTCCTAGGTCTTGAATCCTTTGCTCCCCACATTGCTAAATGCCCTAGGAATGAAGTGAAGGTCTCCTTTTATAGCTTTCACACCCTACAAACGAAGAATCTTCGAGAATTTGCATAGAATTTACACACTGCGCAGAAAAAATTGGAGCCAGACTTGAATTTTTTTAAACTGGGCGCATGGTTGATTGATTGATTGTGCTGGGCGATTAATCGGTTGTGTTGGGCGATTGATCGCAAGTGGTGGGCGATGGATCGCACAAAGTTTTCAGAGAGTTTCAACAGCAATTCTTTAAAAATTTGCATTCTGTCGATTGATCTACAGGCTCGGCGATCAATCGCTCAGGCTAGGAGATCAATCACAATTCTGCACTTCAGTCCAGCAATAATTTTGTCAATTTCTGCTGTGAGCAATTAATCACTCAAGTCTGTCAATCAATCGCTCAGGCTGAGCGATCAATCGACGGATCAATCTTTGGATCATTCTTCAGAAACTGCAACTTTCTGCATATTACTTTAATGGCCTTGCAGCTCTGCACTTTGGTTTTTATGGCCTTGTCAAGTCTTTTAATGTGATTTCTTTAGTGTTTTTCTTTATTTTTCAACTCTATCTTTCATAGCTTCTTCTTCTATTCTTAGGCTTTCTTCCTTTGATCCTCAAGGTGTCCTAAAGCGGTCTTTTAGCATTAAATTCAAAAGGTCTCTCTCTCATTCCTACAATCACAAACCATGCATTAAATTATTCTTTAAATCATGAAAACCATGCATAATGTGTGATGAATTGGGGTTAGATTATGCACAATTCAGAGTTTAACACACCCCCTACTAGCATTTTGCTAGTCTTGAGCAAAACATGCGTGAAACAAATCCATTCTTTAAAAACTCAACTCTCCCTCAGAAACTATGCTTCTAAAAACTCTAAGACATATAAGTGTAAAATTCAGAAAAACTTAGTGATGGAAATTGAAATATTAAACTCCCTAAAAATAATAAGTGTTCAAATGGAATCCCCATTGATTGATTGATAAATAGAAGAATCTGAACAAGTTTAAGCTAGTGTGTATAGTGAATGTTCATCACATGAGTTTTCTAGAATTACATTCTTCATAGATCAATCAAACTAAAAATCTAAGAGTGTTCAAATCAACAGCAAGCCTATAACAAAAACTTGCCTTACCATTCATTAGACGGCTTTCACACTACTTCCCATTTCCAACTTTGGTTATGGGTAGACCATCCCCTGAATAGTAATAGGTAGCCCTTTTCAGAAATTTTCAACACATTTTCAACAATAACCATTTTTTACATCATTTTCCTTCTTTTTCATTTTTTTAAGATCAATAGCTGAGGAATCCAAAAGGCTCACTTCAAATTAAAGCAATAATCACGTAATGGTAACGACATAGGATAAAAATCCTTGCCCCATATTACATTTGAACATGATGGACAAAGTTCCCCCAGCTTGGTTCCTTAACACCTTAAATCTCAGTATAACCGATCCATAAATCTACATAATCCCTTCAAACCATGAGAATAATGTGATGTGAATTAGACTCAAAAGTGTTCAAATTTTCTATCGATCATAAAAAATAGGAGAATTCATATAGAAAACTATCATATTACAGGTAATTCAAAGTTTTCAAAATCAATCACTTCATTTCTCTTTCTTTTGTACTTATAACATCTCAAGTGCATAGAAATACGATTTTCCAAAGGAGTTTTGAATTTTCAGAAAAATAAAAAATTTTCTACATAATTACTCTAAATGTCACAAAGTCTAGTAGATTCATTTAAAGAATCTCACCCCACAACCAAAATTTTACATTGTCCTCAATGTAACAAGATATGCAATATGCATGACATGAGAGCAATGACATATAACAAAGGAGAGTGAGGACGAGAGTACCTGAGGTAACAAGTTGATTAATTCCAGCATCTTCCATTGTCTCGATGAGACTTATTCAATCTTAAATGCAGAAAAATAAATCTTAACCTACCTACCTACCTTTGATTAGTCTGATCGACTATATGATCAAATTTGAGCAGGATTTTCATAAATTTTAATAAGTTTCTCATAAGGACCATCCAAAGTCCTGCTCGATAGTAAACATGGGTGCTTTTCTTCATTGAAGTCCAATATTTATATGCACCACATGCATGATGGGAGGAGATAAGAGTAGCAAAAAGACATCTCCTCGAATTCTGAATTGGGTTGTGATTGATTAAAAACGGATCCTCCCAATCAAAATTTTTAATGAGTTGAAGAACCCATGATGGTGGACAGACATTCATCAAGTATTCTTTAGTTTGGGTTGCCTCCTTCACAAATTCAGAATTGCACGGTGCTTCCACAAACAATGGTAAAGCGTGTAAATCAATGGAATGGTGTTCTTCAGGCACTGACACCGCGTCTAACAAAATGTCCAACTCCGTTATCATCTCATCATCAAGATTATGGGAGTAGGCTAAGCATTCCTCTTGAAAATCGAGATCGTCAGATGAAGGGTTCTCGTCTTCCCTAATGATTGTAAAAATTCAATTTCTATGGTGAGGGATTCACACTCCATGGAGTGAAATTCTTCCAAACTAGGTTCCTCATAACTAGTATAAGGCACCAAGTCGGAAGTGTGCAAGGCTTTAACAATCTCTTGAATAATTGGGTCTTTTGAATTTTCAAAGTGAGCCAAGCATTCATCCAAAGAATCTGAATTCTCACTCAAAGGGAAGTCTTCCACAATAAAATTTGGCATGTGTTGTTGGTGGAAGGACTCAAAGAGATTGACTTCAGTCATCTCTCTAGTAAGAATGTCTTCTGGCGACTCATAAACATTCGACTCTTTGGAAGAAGAAATCATGGGCTCACAATCATCCATTGAACCCTCATTGTAGGTAATCATACTATCACTTTCAGATTTTGGTAGATTCCTCAGGTTCGTCAACCGTCATTGAAATCTCTTCATCATTAAAATCAGGATATTTAAAAGAGATAGTTGATTCACCATAATCGATGGTGATATTGGGGTCACCAAGATCAATATCTTCTAGAAGTTTAGTCATTAAATCCGAAGAAGGTTGGGCTTGGATAGCCTTATCCTCCCCATTGTTGTGGATTGAATCAGTGATCCCAATTTCGGGCTCAATGGCTTCAAGAGATGTAGAGTGGTTTTGAATTGATTGCTCATACTCGTACTCTTTCTCTAAGTTCTCAAGGATTTGTATGTACATGTTATCATAAGGGGAAGACAGTTTGCAACGATTGTCGATGACCATGATTGGTTCTTCCTTTGGACTAGAGGTGTGATGACTCTCCTGATGAAGATCATATGTGTTATAAGACGAAGATTGATAAGATGGTTGATAGGCATAAACATACAAGTGATCACGTAATGTCTTTACCAGTTAGTCATTACTCCTCCGGTCTTTTTTCTTATTCCTACCTCCTGTCAAACTTGGTGGAACACTCTTATTATTTTCAACCCAGTAATCACATAGTGTTTTACCCGGCTGACCATTATTCGATTTTGCTTCATTCCGATACTCCCCCATCGTCTTACGCCGTATCTCATCATATGTATCATAGTAATCATGCAGCGTCCTACGTTGAGGGGTAGTGGAAGTTGATTGAATCTCAAAAAAATACTCATGCTTATAATGGTTCCAATCATAAAGAGATTGGATTTCATGATCCAGCATCTCATCTTCCACAAGATATGCATAAGCACCACCCATCCATTCAGCCATAATGAAATTTAAGAAGCTGAAACTAAAAAAAAATCTAGAAATAAAAATAAAAGAAGGAAAAGAAAAAGAAAAAGAAGAACAAAGAAGATCCTAAGAAAGAGAAAGGAAAGAAAAAGAAAAAGAAGTTTTCCTACTTTACTTCTTTCAAAGAACGAAGCACAAGGTGTCTTGCAATGGCAAAGCCAGAAGCGAAGATAGAGACCGATTTTTCCTGGTCAATAGAGGTTCAACATAACACTCCACCCACTCTTTGAATCTTTGAAAAAAATTAGAAAAGAAGAAAGAGGAGTAGCGTGAGAAGAGAAATCTCCGAGCTCAAGGTGATGCGAGGCGGCTATGCCAACCAAAAGGAATCAAGGCGGCTCAAGGCCAACCTATCAGAGATCCAAAAGGAGTCTCCACCCACTCTACAAGAGATGAATAGGATAGGAATAAATAGGAGGAGAAGAAGAGTAAGGTTGGAAAGACAAAACCTGATTTGAGAACTTAACAAAACCAACTTACTTCTACTTCAACTTCCTTACAATTCCTACAAAAGAAAGATCAAAATAAAACAAACTAAGTTAGTACTAATCGAAAAATTTCTAAAAATTTCAATAGAAAATTATTTTCAAAAATTTTGTAAAAACCGTCAAGTCCCCGATAACGGCGCCAAAAACTTGTTCGCTCCCTAAGTGTAGGGTTGCAATGTAGTAATAATTCGGTAGAGACTGAGATCGTTCTTAAGGACTAATATAAGAATTCTCAGAATTTCTTCTAAAAATCTCCAATTGAAATCAAACTACAATAATCTGTAAATATGAATGTAGGAGAATAATCTGTAACTTGTGATGGATATAACAATCTAAAAAAAGTACTAGGGTACCGAGGATCCACTTGTAGTGATCCTTAATGCATAACTCACTTTGATTTCTCAATTACACAACTAGAATCGAAATCAAATCCTATCTAACCAGAATATGGAGCAGTTAATTTAGCAAAACAGTCTGTGATATGTGTTGTTCATCAACATGATTCACTCAATTTAAGTTAGGACTTGAACACACTCAATGCATAGGTCAATCCTAGTTCCAATAGGTTAAGATCACAATCATAATAATCATCAAACCCTGTCACAAGGCTTAACTATATTACGATTTGAACTTCATCCAAATCATATAAATAAGCAATACATGTTTCAGACTTATCATAAAAAGTAGAACTTTGGTTTGAAGTTCCCACATGAAGAACCAAGTCTAGAGCGTCTTGAATCCAATTCCTTGGAGCGTACAGGTTTAGATCTATGAAAAACAACTAAGAATTAAAGCAATTCTTCCAAACATCTATGAGTCATCATAAGATTAAGAAAAATTACTTAGAATTTTATTCAAACTCAACAAACCATTGTTCAATCAATAAAAATCCAATTTGAAACCAATAAAAATGAATTAAAGCATCTTAGACCTACTACAAGCTTCACCTCTTAACCCTAGCTAAGAGGTTAATTAATGAAAAGCATAAAAATAAAATAGAACTAGAACTAGAAGAAGAAAACTAATTGTAGGAGGCTAGGAAGACTTCTAGGTCTTGAATCCTTTGCTCCCCAAATTGCTAAATGCCCTAGGAATGAAGTGAAGGTCTCCTTTTATAGCTTTCACACCCCACAAACGAAGAATCTTCGAGAATTTGCGTAGAATTTACGCACTGCGCAGACAAAATTGGAGCCAGACTTGAATTTTTTTAAACTGGGCGCATGGTCGATTGATTGATTGTGCTGGGCGATCAATCGGTTATGCTAGGCGATTGATCGTAGGTGGTGGGCAATGGATCGCACGGGACAAAAAGTGTCTAGAGAGTTTCAATAGCAATTCTTCAAAAATTTGCATTCTATTGATTTATCTTCAGGCTGGGCGATCAATCGCTCAGGCTCGGAGATCAACGCAATTCTGCACTTTATTCCAGCAACAATTTTGTCAATTTCTGTTGTGAGCGATTAATCGCTCAAGTCTGTCAATCAATCGCTCAAGCTGAGCGATCAATCGACGGATCAATCTTTGGATCATTCTTCAGAAACTGCAACTTTCTGCATATTACTTTAATGGCCCTGCACTCTGCACTTTGGTTTTTCTGGCCTTGTTAGGTCTTTTAACATGATTTCTTCATTGTTTTTCAACTCCATCTTCCATAGCTTCTTTCTTCCATTCTTGGGATTTCTTCCTTTGATCCTCAAGGTGTCCTAAAGCGATCTTTTAGCATTAAATTCAAAAGGTCTCTCTCTCATTCCTACAATCACAAACTATGCATTAAATTATTCTTTAAATCATGAAAATCATGCATAATGTGTGATGAATTGGGGTTGGATTATGCACAATTCAGAGCTCAACACATAGGTCGCCCGATGATGGCATTGTAGACCAAAGGCGTATCGACCACTAAGAAGTCAACCATAAGGACGACTTCCTGTGGGGCCTTGCCCATAGTGACTGGGAGGGTGATACTTCCCTCGAGCATGACGCTTTCGCCAGCAAAGCCAATCAGAGGCATTTTCATCGGGATGAGCTTATCCCAACGGAGCTGCACTTGGTCAAAGGCGACGCGTATAAAATGTCTACCGAGTTGCCAGTGTCGACCAGCATACGGAAGACCCTTTTGTTCGCCACTATCATGGACACCACGAGGGAGTCGTTGTGTGGGTGTATGATCCCCTCAGCGTCTTCTTCTGTGAAGGTGATGGGACACTAGTCGATCCTCGGCACCTTGGGAGATCTGATGCAGGGTTGATCGTGTTTACCTTGTCGGCATCCAGCACGCGTCTGGCATATGTCCTTCGCGCATTGCTAGAATCCTCTCTAACGAGACCGCCGAAGATCGTGTGGATCTCACCTCGTGGTTCGTTGTCGACCTTTTCCCCTCTCTGCTCTCCTCGGGGGGTCGATCTTGCCGCGTCGTTTCACCCGGCCACGAACTCCTGAAGGTTCCTGTTCCGGATTAGCATTATTGAGCTCTTAATTGTGCATATTCTAACCCCAATGCATCACTCATTATGCAAGGTTTTCATGATTTATAGACTAATCTAATGCATAGATTTGTGATTGTAGGGATGAGAGAGAGGATTCATCAATTGGAGACTTAAAGAAGCCATTTACAAGCATAGAAGATCAAAGGGCTAAGCGTTAAAGGATGAAAGAAAGAAGTCAAAGAAAAAAAGAAAGAAAGCGAAGAAGAGACCCATGACCGGTCGTCTGACCGGTCGTCCATAGCTCAGGACCGGTCGCACGACCGGTCCGATCACTCAACAGGAGGGGCCACGGCTACACAATTCACTGGACTGTCCACGACCGGTCGTGCGACCGATCGTCCACTGCTCAGACCAGTCGTGCGACCGGTCCTTGAATTAAATATCTGAGGCCGAATTTTCCAAAAACTCTCTAGACGTTTTTTACACTTTTGCGACCGGTCGTGCGACCGGTCACCCAGGAGCTCGGACCGGTCGTGTGACCGGTCGTCTGCGTAATGATTCGTGTTCTACAAGCCCCGAATTTCTCTGCGCAGTGCGTATTCTTACACAATTTCTAGATGATTCTGATGCTGCAAAGCCTCCCCACTATAAAAGGACACCTAGGGATCGTTCGTAGGGTATCTTGGAAGGGTTTGAGCAAGGTGGGAGGCGGCGGAAGTGGATTTCGGAGTTCCATAACTCCTCCTAGTTTGTTTGCTATTTTCATATTTTTCTTAGTTATTTTATGTTTCCTTGGATCATGAACGGTTAAACCTCTTAGCTAGGGCTAAGAGGTGAAGCTTGTAGTGAATCTAAGATGTTTCAATTCGTTTAAAGTTGGTTGTAAGATTGGATTTCATGTTTATGAACGATGGTTTGAATTTTAATTCAAGTTTTAAGTAGTTTTTCATAGTCTTATGATGGATCATGGATGTTTGGAAGAAGTACTTGAGTTCTTAATTGTTTTGTGTTAGTCTAGACCTGTATGATCCGAGGAATTGGAGTACGCTCTAGTACTATGATCTTCATGTGGGAACTTCCTACCAAAGTTCTACTTTTATGGAATTCTGTAATATATGGGACTGTGTATATGATTTGAATAAGTTCAAATCATAATCTAGTTTTGTCTTGCGACAGGATTTAATGATGTTTATGATTGTGATCTTAGCCTATTGGAATTGGGACTGACCTATACAATTGAGTATGCTCGTCCTAGCTTGCATTGAGTGAATCATACACATAGATCTTATATATGGCAGATTGTTGGTTTAACTGATCTATCATCCGGCTAGATAGATCTTAATTTCGATTCTAGTTGAGAAAGTGAGAAACCACAACGAATTGAGCATCAAGGATTGCTACAAGTGGATCCTTGAAGCCCTAATGCCTTTTATTAATTGATTACTTAAGTTTAAGTTCAAAATTGCTATTCACATCAATCTCCTTAAAAAACTTATTTGTTAGCTTCTCAGTAGAAACTATTGGAAGTGTTTGGTGAATTCCTACATAAGTCCCTGTGGATCGACCTCGGTCTTACCGAGATTATTACTACATCGCAACCCTACACTTGGGAAAGCGAACAAGTTTTTGGCGTTATTGCCGGGGACTTTGACGATTTTCACAAAAATTCTTCGAAAATAGTATCTATTTAGTATTTTTAGGATTCTAGTACTAACTTAGTTTGTTTTGTTTGATTTTTCTTTTGCAGGGATTTCTAGGAAGCTGAAGAAGACATAAGGATCTCATGTGCCCAAATCAGGTTCTATCTTTCCAACCTTACTCTCTTCTTCTCCTATTCATTCCTATCATATTCATCTCTTGTAGAGTGAGTGGAGACTCCTTTTTGGATCTCTGAAAGGTAGGCCTTGTGCCACCTGGATTCCTATTGGTCGGCTCTGCCGTCTTGGATCACCTTGTGCTCAGAGTTTTCTCTTCTCACCTCTACTTCTCTTTCTTGTTCTCTGTACTTTTCTCAAAAGATTTAAAGAGTGGGTGGGGAGTTCGCTGAACCCCTATTGACCAGGAGAAATCGGTCTCTATCCTTGCTTCTGGCCTAACCATTGCAAGACACCTTGTGCTTTGGTCTTAGAGAAGAGTAAAGAAAGGAAGGAAGAATTCTTCTTTCCTTTTTGTTTCATTCTTTTAGGTTTTGCATGCCACATTGGGCTCAGGATTCCAATAACCGACTCATTAGTGAAGGGGGAATAGTTGAAGGAATTGACAAAGAACCACGTGTTAGGAGACATCGAAATTCTCCAATTTTGTCTGAAAATATGGCTGTAAATCAACCTAATCCGATGGCCAATCCAAATCTGGGCCAAAACCAAATCGAAACGGGAGATAATGTGGTTAAGAATGTTCCTCGACCAAGAACATTACGTGATTACTTGCAACCAGCAAGAGCGAGCACTCCCTCATTTATAGTCTTTCCACAAAATGCAGGGAATGTAGATTTGAAACCGGGAGTGATCCAACTCCTCCCAAAATTTCATGGATTAGACAGTGAAAATGCCTATCAACACCTTAAGGAATTTGATGAGGTAATCACCACCATGCACTTTGCGAATGTTACTAATGATGTGATAAGGCTTAAATTATTTCCTTTTACCCTTAAAGATAAAGCTAAAGGTTGGCTCCATGCATTAAGGCCAAGATCAATTGGTGCATGGACTAATATGCATAGGGAATTCATTAAAAAATTCTTCCCTACTCACAAAACGAACATGTTGAGGCGCCTTATCATGAACTTTGCCCAAAAGGAAGATGAGACCTTCTTCCAATGTTGGGAGAGGTTTAAGGACTTGTTAAATGCATGCCCACATCATGGCTATGAAATTTGGCGAGTTATAAGCTTTTTCTATGAAGGACTAACTTCACCCATGCGCCAATTTGTAGAGATGATGTGTAATGGAGAGTTCATGAATAAGGAAGCTGATGAAGTATGGGACTATTTGGAGGAATTAGCTGAGAATGCACAGTCTTGGGATACATCTAAACCAGCAAATTTTTAGACTAGCCAACAAAGGGAAAAGGAGGAATTTATGTCCTATCAGAAGAGGATAGCATAAGTGCACGTGTGGCTAGCCTCACAAGAAAAGTTGAGGCCATGAAATTAAAGAAAGGAGAGATGATCAACTCCAATGAAGTTGAAACTGTTTATGGAATTTGTGCCGGAAATCAACATATAACACAAGATTGCTCCACAATTTCAACGGTTCAGGACATCTTCCAAGAACAATCAAATGCCATAAACAGTTATCTATGGAAATTTGGTGCTCCAAATTCAAACACGTTTAATGCTAATTGGAAGAACCATCCCAACTTCAGTTGGAGGAATGGGCCCACTGTGAATGCAAACAATATCCCTCAAGCTCAACCTATACTAGGTCCATCTCTAGTCATTACTCCAAAAGTTACGCTAGAGGAGATGTTGGGTGCATTTGTATTGGTTCAAGCTGAGTATAACAAGACTAATTCTCTGAAAATAGATGGGTTCATGGAGAGCAATTGAAATTCAATCAAAATTCAACTCAAGCCATCAATGAATTGAAAACCTCAATGGCTAGAGTTGAATCTCACCTCAGTGTTAGGAAGAAAGACACACTTCCTGCCCAACCTCTCCCTAACCCAAGAACCCAATTTGAGATACAAGACGCAGGCTCATCCTCCTAACATACGGAGCATGTTCAAGCTATCACCACTTTGAGAAGTGGGAAAATAGTTGATAAATCTAATCTAGTGATGGCCCCAAAGCCTAATGTTGGGACTGAAAATGAACCGCGGGGAACATTTCCTGATTAGTGCTTATTGCGTATTGTTGCTCTGTGGTTCTGAGTAATAGGAACATTCATAGACAATCACAAGCATTCACAAAAGATACACACGAAGAGATATCGCAAGGCGAATTTTATTCCAGAGATTCTGAGATCTTTTACATTCCAGGCCGTGATCTGGCACGAGCCCTTAATTACATCGAATGATCGATGACCCTTGATTAGAAGGTAAAAGACTAGTCAGCAGGGACTATGGTCTTAGAACTTGTGGTCGTAGAAACCTGTATTTGTTTTGCTGTGTACTGAACCACCTTTTAGTCATATGTCTATGTCCCATTTTTGGCTAGAGACCCGGGCTGAGACTGTTAGGGTTTATGACTGAGATGGACGACTCTGGGCCCGCGCCTGTCAATGTAGGGACAGGTGACCTCGGGAAATCCATTCTATAGTTGTGTGTACCTGCGCAGCCTAACCAGCGGATACCGTTTAATAGGTAGGGCATCGACCATTGTGTTGTGGCAGTCGAGAGCAATTGGTTTGTAGAGAATCGAAACTCTTTGGCATGGTTTATCATGGTAACCATGGCCCTGCTTGTCCAGCTTTTGACATAAATCGGATCATTCCTTTACAGTAAACATAAATGACAGCATATTTACATAACTCTGAATGTTGGCAGCTCCTTTCCGGGAAGTCACTTCGTTCATTGTGTCGAATCGGGTCAAGCCTCGAAGACGCTCAGTTCTACTCATTTTAAGGTCCTCAAAACGTTCGTTTGACTGTTCCATTGCGTCCGGAATGCTTGAAATACCCAAGATAGGCTCAAACAGACCTTGAAAACACTTAAAATTGAGCCCGGTGCACCTGCAAACACGTTCTGCAATTGGCTGATTTTTTTGGTGCGTGAGACTTAATTTACGGGTGCGTGGGGCTCCACGCACTTATCAATTAAATGTCGATTTCATGATGAATTTAGGGGTGTGTGGGTCTATTTTCAGGATGCGTGGGTCCAATTTTACAAAATCTGATTTTTGCTGAATTTACGGACGCGTGGGACCGAATTGATGGATGCGTGCAGTACTTTTGGATGTGTGGGGTCCTTTTATAGGTGCGTGACCAAATTTATGGGATTCAGACCTTTAGTGGTGTATCTGTGATCGGAAAGGGAATTTTGATGGTCGGAAAGGTGTTCCGGCGAGGATTCCGGCGAGGATTTTTGGGTTTCCGGCGGCGGCAGCTCTCTCTCTCTCTTTTTTTTAATCTCTCCAATGAACGGGATGAGGGGGTATTTATAGGTGAAGTCGGCCAATGGGAGAGCGCCACGTGCCACGCACCTGTCAAATGTCCCCAACGCACCTGTTTATTGATGTGCGAATGCCCGAAAACATACTCGATCTTTTGGGTGCGTAAGGCTTAATCGACGGGCGCGTGAGGCTCCACACACCTGGAATTCGATTTTTTGACCATCCATGGATTTTAAGGGTGCGTTGACCCATTTTCAAGATGCGTGGGGTATCTGCAAGCCTCCGTAAATGAAAGATCAATGTGCTGCTTTTTAAGGGTGCGTTGGGTGCGTGGGGTGTCCGAATTTTCAGGGTACGTGGACACATAAATGTGGGCTCCACTGATTGGGTTTTGATTTTTGGAGGGTTTGTGGGGCCCGTTTCGTCGCGCAAACACTGGCACTGTTCACCATAAGTAGTAATGAAGTTGCGGGTTCACTTCCGGGCAGTTCCGAACACGATGATCGGTGGGGCCCACTAGAGAACTTGGCTAAGTCAGGAAATCCTACATATATCTGTTTTGCGTGCACCGAAAGGCGTTTCTGCGTGATTTCTTCAGAGGTATGTGGTTATTTTGCTCTTTTTAAGAGTCCCTACTATTTGGGACCCCAACAGATGCCCCTCCGATGGGTCGCGACAGACGCAGGACCGGCTGGTGCGATGCACCGGACTTTCCGGGTCCCACTATAAATAGAGGAGACGGCCTAGTCTCGTCATTTCACTGTTCCTTGCTAGACATTTCTGATCAAGCCTACGCACCCTTTTATTCTCCAACGCACCCAACAATTGTCTCCAACGCATCTTTTTAATCCGTACGCACCCATTTATTCGAGGTAGAAATGACTTCAGGGGTGCGTGGGATACGCACGCACCCCGTAATTTGAACTTCAGATTTTTTAATTGTTCCTTTTGGGGTGCATGGGATGTTACGCACCTGTAAATTTTGAACTTTGTGGAATTCCTGAATTTTTGGGTGCGTGGAGGTCTACGCACCCTTCGTCATACTTTTGGGCGGGCCCTGGTCATTCACGCACCATGAAATTGGATTCGAGTCGACTTTTAAGGGTGCGTTGGGTGCGTGGAGGCTCACGCACCCAACTCCAGCTAATGAATTTGGCCGAGAAGCGTATTTTTATGGGGTGCGTGGGATCTCACGCACCCTTCATTGATTTTGTCGAGGGATTGCCTTCACGCACCCGAAAATTGGGGTTTGGATCGGTTTTTTAAGGGTGCATGGGATCTTACGCACCTGAAAATATGATCTTTGACATCCTTCAAATTTTGGGGTGCGTGGTGCCCCACGCGCCCAGCTTTATAGGACTGTGTATATGTAAAATTTGTTTCGAATAATCTTTTTATGAGACTAGATATTTAAAGTGTATGAGCCCCTTGACCTCTGCCTCGTATTCATGCACATATGATATTTATCTTGAGGAGGCGTAGGGTCTCACAGACTTTAGAGTTTTCTAGATCGCATTCATTTTAAAGGTAATACCTATGGTTAACTTAAGTAATGTTCCGAGCGTACCTTAGCATATCTTCTCGCTTTTCTGACTTTACTCGACTAGTTTCTCCTGCTTTCTCTCTCTTTTGTCGGACTGCCGTATCGGTTTATCAGCCTTGTTTCTTAGCAGATGATGGTCGTAACTCGTGCTTCCCTTTGTGCGGCCCGAGATTGCCTGAGGCGACTGCTAGGCGCTCTGGACCATCCCGAGGCCTGGTCATCCCTCGCTGATCAGTGCAACGAGGTGGCCGGAGCCTTGGCCCAACTGGTCGCGGACCCTCGCCATATTCTTCAAGCCATCCGAAACGTCTCACTGATGGCCTCTATCTCTGATGAACACAAAGAGGCCCTTTCTAGCTTGATCGGTGATTCTTCCCTCTTGGAAGAGTTGGCGATCCTCGAGGCGGCGGAGCCTTCTCTGGCCGCTTCATTCTTGTCCCTGTCGAATCGACTTAGCTCCCTGAAGGAGGAGAAGAGGGAGAGCAGACGATTTCTAGCTTGGCTCGTCCCACTGGCGGAGGCCGAGTATCCGAATTGCCGCGCTGGCATATGGAGGATGGTCAGGGAGGCTCTACAGGAGCATGACAATCTGGCAATCGACGTTTCCATCACAAGGAATTACGCTAACGCCGAGCACCTGAATTTTGATTTCGTGCAACAATGCATTTCCATCCTAGTGGACTTGATCTTCAAGGAAGCCCAGGTCCAGGCGAAGGTCGATGAGTTGAGAGCTCAGGTTCTTCCGCTGTGCAGGACTGAGATCCTCGTTTTTTGGCGTTGGGGAGCGGTCCCCGCAATTTTGTATCATTTTACATCAACTATTAATTTCTAGTTTAAACAGTTGATATAAAAATTTAGACATTTGGGATTGTCTTTGAGGCCGATGAATGAATGATAATTGTATCTTTCTCCCTTGCTGCCCTTCCTCGTTTGTATGTTTTCTGATGATGGTGTTGTGGTTGTAGTTGTTGCTTTATTTCTTTCTCTATTGCTTTGGGTGTGCTCTGCCGGTGCTTTGATTGGCGCTCGTGTTTCGTTTATCTGTCGTTTTGCATTCTTTTGGATCTTGCGACTGTTTGATTGTCTTTATGCAAACATTCCCCCTTTACTTTGTACCTGAGTTTTTTGCATACCGTTTGCAGGTTACAATGGCCAGCAATCCTTCACAGGCCGGTCCTTCGGGTCCACCCCAGACTCCATCAAAGCGTAAGCGCGTCGCCGCTAAGCAGGTTGCCAAGCCATCGGCTGAGAATCCACAGTGGTTCCTTCCTCCGAAAATGTTCAACTTTTACGAGAGCATCCTCACACTATCGAAGGACATACAGAAGAAGATCCTTTGTGATAGGATCGTACTGCCCCCTCCAGACAGGGGCACGCAGGAGCAGTGGGATGCCTGGTATGCTCCTCTCCGGGGTTTCCAAAGTGACGGGACAACAGGTTCCGAAGAGGGCGAGGCGAGTCCGTCGATCCCTGCCCAGGCGTCCAGGCGCGGTCGCCCGAAGAGATCTAGCAAAGGCGCCAAGCAAGTGTACTTGGAGAATCAGGCTAAGTCTAAATCGGACAAAATGAAGGTGGCCTGGTCTAGCGCCAAGCTTGTCACTGCGCCGCTCGTGGTTAGAAACCCCTACACTCGGGAGTACATTCGTTACTCGAAGAGTTATCAGCGGCAGCGATCCCTCCCGAGTATCGAGCCGTCCGATATCTGCAGGAACAACTCTTTCTACAGCGTCGACGCTTAGACGTCCGGCCCGGCACCGTTCCTCATTTGCTCTCTTTCCAAGAACGGGAAGCATCAGTCAGTCCTTGGCGTGAAGGACATGATTTTCTTGGGGCCGAATCACAACCCACATCAGCCCTTTCCTAAGCATTACTTCGAGACCCTCCGCCAGCGGTTTCACCATCTAGGGGATACTGAAGTTTGGTTGTCCGGGGCATTCCGAACTCGTGGCCATCTGGTCCTCTACCCGAGCTATGAGGCGTGGGCGAACCGGATCTTAGAACAACACAGGGCGACCTTACGGGCGGTGGGCTTATACAAGGCGATCGAAGAGACATCAAGTTACTTTTGTGAGAGCCCTGGGTATACAAGGGCTTCCTTAACCACTGGTGCTCCATTACCAATTCTTTCCATATGCCGTGCGGCGAGATGAGCATCTCGCTCTGGGATCTCAATAGGATCGCAGGCCTCCCAATTCACGGGAGAATCTATGACGAATGGGTCCTAAGCGACGATGAACTGTCGCGAAAGAAGAAAGGCATCAACGAAGGCTTCTTCTCCGAGGCCTACTATGAGCTGTTTGCAGAATTACCTCAATTTTGGGGCCTCAAAGACAAGCTCCTATTTGAGGACTAGCTGGTTTATTTCAGCCATGGCTTGAAGTAAGTGTTCTGTAATGAGTTGTGCCTTACTGCTTAATCACACTTCTTTTCTTTCTGCTAATGCCTCGTTTCTTTCCCTTCAGCTTGGACTATGCGGCCTTCGACGAAGGCCGTGGTGATAAGGCGCTTTTGGAGAAATGGATGAGGGAAAACTTCCCGCGTCCCAACAAGCTCTCCCCCTCCTGCGAGCTGGCCGGCTTCCTAGCATCTTAGCTCAGCTGTGTGGTGCTTCTGAGCTCCAGGCAGGCAGATAATATCAGGGTGTCTTGTTTCACCGTCGCGGGGGCCCTGACAAACGGTCATCGGTACGCGCTGGCTCCAGTGGTCCTATGCTCTATATATCGAGCATTCGGCTACGTTATCAGCAACAAGGAGCGCGCTGCCTATGAGATGAACTCCGCTTACTGCGTATGGCACTTTTTCTCTAGTTGGCTCGGGGTGTACTTCCCCTGGGTCTACGGCGTGCGGCGCGGAGATTACATCAGAGAGGGGAAGCTCCCGCTATACTTCTTTCAGAAGAAAAGGATGATCAGCCATAACCTGAACACCATCGAGGATAGGATCGCGGGGCTCGACGACGTATATTTCTATCACTTCTCTGGTACCCGGAGTGAAGAGTCGGTCCTGTGCACGGATGACGATAGCGTTGACTATTACGAGCGTTCCTTCCTGATCATGATTCGTCCTTCATCACTGCCGCTTCGCGAAGGTCTGGAGTTCTGGAGGGAACCCTATTATCCGAATCGTTTCGCCCGCCAATTCGGGTACGATCAGGGAGTGCCAGCGACCTTAGAACCAGTGACGCGCGAGCAGCGGGCGTATGGTGTTGGGCCCATTCATTGGAAGTGGATGTGGCGGCAACTTCTGCTAACCTGAACCGGTTGTTCCTTCATGATCCCAGGGACGTAGTGTTTTGCCGGGGCCACCTTCGGGTGGATGAGGTGGTGGGCCCACCAATATGCGCTGGTTCGGAACAAAATGCTCGTTACCGAGCCCGTCTTCGTCACGCCTCCTATCGTTACTCCCACTCCTGTCAACGGGCTTGGCTATGTATCAGAAAATCTTCATCAACCTGCGGTGCCAGGCACGGAGAGGTTGCAGACCTCCTTGAATGTAGTAATCGACCACGAAAAGCTGGAACACACCCTGGAAGGTTAGATCGCTTATGGAGAGAGAAATGTGACAGCAACGGGGCCAGAGTTCCCGTCTCTAGGGCCTATTGATGAATTACCTGCCGAGGGCGATGTTCTGAGAGGGAGAAATGAAGGTGATGATGGCGAAGAGCGTGACGATGGTGATGATGTCATGGCCGAGGCAGGGGGTGAGGAAGATAATGTTGCCGCTGAGGGTGATGGTGGTAGGGATGGTGAAGACGCTATGGGCGGAGCTGGCGGAGGTGATGATGATGTGGGAGGTGTTGAAGGCGGAGGCTTTGATGGTGATGATGGTGATAACGATGGTGATGATGGTGACGACGGTGATGAGGGTGTATGGGTTGAGCGCACTGGCCCTCGGGTGAAAATTGCTCATCGTCTTCCTGTCGTTTGTGGTGGCAAGAAGATAAAGGACTTGTGGAAACTGCGCAGAGCCGAGTGTCTGCGGGAGTAGCTCTCAAAAGAGGCTAGCGACGCTCCGGCCGTCAACACAGGAGAGGCCAGGGAAGAGGGTGAGTTAAGCTCTCAAGCCAACTTGAGCGAAGGGTGCCGCACCCGGGGGAGCAACGAGAGTGAGCCTATATGTGATAGGTCTGTCCCTGAGGAAGACGTGGGGGCGATCTTTATAGACCTGGATGATGAAGCACCTGCTGAGTCTGCCCTTCCCCCCAATCCTTCTGTGGCAGACGCTGAAGCTCAAAGCGTGGTTCCTGAAGTGACCGTCACCACTGTGGAAGAGGTCGCTGCTCCTACTATTGAGTTAAGCGCGCCCGAACCTGTTGTGAGGGCTCCTCCTTCAGCTGACCCATCGTTAACTGAACCTGCTGTTGAAGTTTCGCCCGTCACCATGTCGTTATCAGCTGAGCCTGCCACTGCAATTCCTCCTGCCGCTGGGCCAGCGCCTGATGCCAATATTTCTGAGGTCGTGGTGATATCCTCCCCAGAATTGCCCGAACCGTTGACTGAGGGAACAACGGAACCGGCCCCAGTGTCACCTGTGCCTACTGCCTCATCTAGCACCCTTGCCGTTGGCATTTCTGAAGTTGCTGGTATATCACTTGCTTCTACCGTCTTGACTGCTTCCTTTCTGGTGATGATTTTCCGTATTAACGTTTACCACTTTCTATGCCAGCAGCCGCTTCTGTTGATGCCTCAGCGTCTACGGTGTTGCCAGAGTCATTCGTCTCATCCCTTCGGGGCCTGTCGAGGACCAAGGCAAACCTTCTCAAGGGCCTTCTGTCTGACATCGCCGACTCTTTAAAAAATGAGGAGGAATGGCCTATCTTAGACGAGGCGTTGCAGGCATTAGGACTTAACGCTGCCTGGCTTGGGATTGACCTGTCTTCCATAATCGGTCAAGTGACTCAGTTCAAGGAATGGGTGGCCCGAGAACGTGAGGCGAAAAGTCTCCGAGTTGACCCTTCCATTGAGGAAAAGCGTGGTCACTTACAGTCCCTTCTCCCGAAACTGGAATTACACGAGGCAGGGGTGCCCGTGGTGAAGAAGGACTGGCAGATTGTTGATGCTGGGTGCCGAGAGGTCACCGCACGTTTGGCAGAGATAGACAATGAGGTGGCTCGTTTGCAAGCCGAATGCTCAATCGTCCACCTTAAATTCTCCAAGCTTAGCGGTCAGAGGGCTCGTTTGCAGTCCTCCCTTGACCAACAGGAAGCGGAGCGCGACGTCGTGAAAGCCCAAGTTGCGGAGTTGGAGCAGTCTCTCAGGGACATTCCTGACCCTGCTCTAGTTCTAGCTGAAGCTGAGACAGCACGGAAGGCGGTTGAGGAGTCTGCAGCAAACTTGTTAGACCAATGCTTAAAAACTTTAAACAGTTGAGCTGTAGTGACCTTCATTCGTAATTTTAGAACACATTGTAACAAATACTGTGTCAATATGTATACTACTGCAGTTTTGGATTCATGTTGTATTGCTAATTTATTTGTAAATTTTGAGCTTTGAATGCGAACCGATTGAGTCATTTGGGAAGAGCGTCCCCCTGTCAGGACCCAAACCTGTGCTTGTACGAGCAGGGATGTGATCGAGCCTCTATTAAGGGCTTACCCCCTTTCTTGATGGCCTTAAAAAGGGCAGGATACCATGCTTGCATCGAGTCTTCACGACTTCTTCTTTTCTTCTCCCCTTTTTATTACCTGTGGAAGCACAAAATAGACCGTTAGTAATACTATTTGACCGTTATGTGACGTCATTTCTTTCGATATTCGCTCCATTACACTTTCCCTCTATCAGGGCGTTTACAACGGTAAGTTTATGCTAAGTATAATATCTTTTCAAAAACCGACCATTCACCAGTGAACTGATGCCCTGTCCTTTGCAATCTATCTTCCGATAGGCTCCGTGGGAGTATACTTCATCGATGATGCACACTAGATCCCATTTCGAGTCGAATTTACTCTTTGAACCTTGAGCCGGTGCTGGACGTTTCATCATTAGCACCAAGTCGCCTCTTTGGAATGACATACCACGAACTCGTTTATCGTATGAAGCCGAGATTTGTTTTTGATACATTTCGAGCCTTTGCTGAGCGGCGAGTCTCTTTTCATCCAGATCGTCCAGCTCAACCATTCTGATTTTAGCATTGTACTCGGTAGTCAGGGAGTGTCGAAGCGCCACCCGTAGTGACTCCACCTATATTTCCATCGTAATCACAGCTTCCGTGCCGTACACCAATGAGTAGGGTGTGGCTCGAGTGGCTGTGCAGTACGTGGTCCTATATGCCCATAGTGCTTTGGGTAATCGTCTGTCCCAGTCCTTCTTATTTTCTGTCACCGTCATCTTCAGGATTTTCACGGTAGTCTTGTTGAACGCCTCGGCCAACTCGTTCGCGGGAGGGTAGCAAGGTGATGAATAGCAATGCTTAATCTTGAACTTTGCGCATAGCCTGTCAATGGTGACATTTTTTAAGGGTGTCCCATTGTCGGTGGTGATTCTTTCAGGGATACCATGCCGGTATAATATGGAATGACGGATGAAACTTTCGACGTGTCTGGCTTTCACGTTTCTTAAGGCAATGGCTTCAGCCCACTTAGAGAAATAATCGGTTGCAGCAAGAATGTACTGGTGCCCCTGAAAGGATGGCGGATTGATCGGCCCTATCACGTCCATGCCCCAGGCGGCGAAAGGCTAGGATATTACTGACTGATGTAACTTTCTGGTGGCGAGTGTATTATATCTGCATGTATCTGACATTGATGACACCTCCTGACGTAGTCTATCGTCCATGCCCCTTTCGTCATTGTGGGCCAATAGTACCCCATGTGTCGGACGCGGTGATGTAAGTTCTTGCCCCCCTGGTGAGCACCGCACTCTCCTCCGTGAGCCTCTTTTAGTGTGGCGTGTGCCTCATCCTGGTCCAGGCAGCGTAGCAGCACTCCCTCATATGAGCACTTGTAAAGGGTGTTACTCTGTATTATAAATGAACCGGCGCGTCTCCTGACCTGAGTGCGCATCTTGGGCTCTTCCGGTAAAAATCCGTATTTTAAGTAGTCGACAAATGGCCTTCTCCAGTCGTTTTCTTCTGTGATTTCGAAGCAACAGATGGGATTCACGCTCGATTCGTCGCTGCGCGACAGGGTAGTTGGTAAGATCTTTCTTACTTCGATTGTTACTTGAAGTGGGCTGCCTCCGGGATTAGCCAGAGCAGCGGCTAGGCTGGCCAACGTGTCGGCCTGTATATTCTCTTGCCTTGGTATATGTGAAATACTACCATTGTGAAACTGGTCGAACAACGATTGCGCTTGGTAGCAGAAGGGCGACAACTCAGGTTTGCGAACCTCATATTCTGTCGTTAGCTGTCTGATGACCAACCTGGAGTCACCGTAGATCTGTATTGCCTTGATACGCATCTCGAGGGCGAGCTGTAGTCCGATAATGAGGGCTTGGTATTCTGCTTCGTTGTTGTATAGGCTGGCACGATCGTAAATGAATAGGGCAGCAGATCTCCCTGCGGGCTAATAAATATAACTCCTGCTCCTGCCCCCGTGGACCTAGAGGCTCCGTCGAAGTACATTTGCCAGAGTTGCGATTCTTGAGTTATCATAACCTGGTCGTCTAGGAGGTCGCATTCCATTTCTTCGTTGCTTTGGACGGGGTGCGCAGCGAGAAAATCTGTAATCGCTTGTCCTTTAACGGCTTGGGCCGGGACGTAAGTGATATCGAATTCCGAGAGGAGAAGGGCCCATTTCGCTAAGCGTCCAGACAGCATAGGCCGATTCATGAGGAATTTGATCGGGTTGGCCTTGGATATCAACGTTATTTGGTGCGAGAGGCAGTAATGTCTGAGTTTCTTCACGACGAAGATGAGGGCCAGACATATCTTCTCGATTGCTGAGTAGTTAAACTCGGCCCCTACTAACGTGCGGCTTAAATAATACAGTGCGTTTTCCTTGCCTTCTTCGTTTTTCTGTGCCAGGAGCGCCCCTAGCGAGTTATCACCTACTGCAATGTATAGAATCAGTGGTTTGCCCTTGATTGGGGCGGCGAGGACTGGCGAATTCCCGAGCATCTCTTTTAATGAATCGAAAGCTTTCTGACAGGCAGCGTCCCATTCAAACTTGACATCTTTCTTGTTGAGACGGGAGAACGGCTGACAACGACCAGCTAGGTTCGAAATGAATCTTCTCAGATATGCTACGCGGCCCTGGAAGCTCTTCAGCTGCTTTAGGTTTTTCGGAGGCGGCATTTCTATGATGGCTTTAATTTTCCCGGGATCGATTTCTATGCCCCTGTGTCTGACTACGAAGCCTAAGAATTTGCCGGATGCAACTCCGAACGCGCATTTTAGTGGATTCATACGGAGACTCTTCTTACGCAACCATTGGAACACTTGCCTTAGATGCTCCCTGTGCTGCTCATGATCGGTCGACCTTATGACTAAATCATCCACATAGCATTCAACGTGTTTATGCATCATGTCCTGGAATATGACGTGCATTGCGCGCTAGTATGTTGCCCCTGCGTTCTTTAATCCGAAGGGCATTACGCGATAGCAGTAGATGCCAAGAGTTGTGCGGAAAGCCGTGGCTTCTTCATCTTCTGGGGTCATACGAATTTGATTGTATCCCGAATACCCGTCCATGAAAGACATCACTGCATACCCTGCCGTGCTATCAATCAACAGCTCAGGAATTGGGAGGGGAAAATCGTCTTTAGGGCAGGCTTCATTTAGGTTCCGAAAATCAACACATATTCGGATTTGTCCGCTCTTCTTCTTGACCGGCACGATGTTTGAGATCCACCGGGGGTACTTCACCTCTCGAACAAACCCGGCCTGAATTAGTCTCTTGACTTCTTCCTCAATCTTGGGTATAATGTCCGGATGAAATCGTCGTTGCGGTTGTTTCACTGGCTTCTTTTCCTTCATGATACTTAGCTTGTGCATGGCGATTGTTGGGCTGAGCCCGGGCATTTCTGAATATGTCCAGGCAAAGATATCTTTATTCTCCTTTAATAGCTGCAGGTATCTCTCCTTCTCACCTTCCGGGACGTTTCTGCTCAAGTATGTATTCCTAGGTTCTTCGGGAGTGCCCAGGTTTATCTCCTCGAGTTCGTCGATCGTCGGTTGTCCACCATCTTCTAGTTGCACGGGTGCAACACTTGGCTGGACTATATCGATAGGCTCCTGCGACTGGGTCTCTTTTGCCAGGCCGATGGTTACCATGTTTACACTTGCCCTAGCCCCCAGGCCCTCTCCGTTTCGGTATAGTCGCTTATGTTCTTCAAATGGAGCTAGCAACCTCTTTTCTGTGTCTATCCTTTAGCTGAAGAATCCCATATTCTTCATGATCTTTCGGATGGCTCTGCTATATCTCTTCTCTTTTATCGGTCGAAGCTGGGCGAGTCCCCTTCCGTCCTCTCTTTCTTCTGATGGTGCTGGTTGGCTTGGCCCTGAGTGAAACTTGATGTCTTTCTGAGTGACGTCTCTTGACGGCACGATGAATTGGCTTGGAGCTTTTGGAAATGGTTTGGTTCTTCCTATCTTGGGTACCGGCACATTGAAGCTGGACTTGAGCACGCTCATGTCTTGATCTGAGATCAGTTTTAACACAGACTGCCCTGGCTGACGCAGATGTTGCGGTATCACATAGAACTTCTTTGTAATTGGCTGAGAGTGACTTTCTAGCGGATGTCGGGATCTCCCCTGGGTGGCATTTTAAGGCTCACTTCTCTGCACGAACTTCTCTATTCGAGTTTTTGCCCCTTGCCCTTCTTTGATACCTCGGTCCTTTCGCTGGTTTCACTGCTGTCGGCCGAGTTATAGTACTTTGCATTGGGTAAAAATGACTCGGCTATTGTGTATGGTTTTAGATCCGCTGCTACCCTGTGTTGGATCCCGTCTTTGCTATATTTAAAACACTAGTGATATGTCGAGGGGATTATGCGATTTTGATGGAGCCAAGGCCTTCCTAGCAAGAGGTTGCATGTTATCACTGCATCGATTACCAGACATGTTACCTTCTTTGTCAGTTCTTCGATCTCTAACATTACCGTGATTGATCCGAGCGTACGCTGACTGTCTTGATTGAAACCTTGAATCATCATAAAACTCAGGCATAACGCCGATTGCCTGTAACCTAGCCTCTGCAATGTTTTCAAGGGCATGATATTTACAGCCGACCCATCGTCCAGCATGCATCTCTTGATCTCGGTATCCCTGATTATTCTTGTGACCATTAACGGGTGATTGTGGTCCATTGATTCTATCGTGCGGTCTTCTTCTGAGAAAGTGATGGTCGAAGGATGGTTGACAGGCATGACTTGTGACACCGGCATATACCCTTCCCAAAATTTATCTGAATTTTTCATTTCTTCTTCTATTTCTATTATCGTGACCTCCCTGACTTCATTGTCAAGTAAGGCGTTGATTAACATTTCCCTGTACACTTTTGAGAGGCATAGAGCATCGTATATGCTCAGGCGGGCGGGAACCTTTCATAGGTGTGACACAATATCGTATGCCACTGGCTTAGGGTTTGGTTGACTGGTCGTAGCTTCAACGACCTTTTCTTTCGACTTTTGCATGCAAGGTATTTCCTGTGATCTGTCAGGGGTACCGTCTTCTGGCGTCGGGTTGTCCGGTCTTGGGAGAGTACGGTCAGGCATTTACTTTCCTGACCGTAGGATGACTGCGTCAACTTCCCTCTCCACTACTTGTGGGGTTTCTTCAGGTGATGCCTGCTCGGCGAATGACACCATTCCGCAGTGGGCCATGCTTGTCATAAGTCGTTCCTTCCCCTGCGACCTCTCTCCTCTGCCTCTTCCTCTGTTCTTCTTTCGCTTTATGAGTCTTTGTCCGTTCTCAAGTCTTTTCTTGCTACTGACTGGAGTCCATAGTTCCTTCGGCCCAGTGGACGAGGTTGATCAGCTAGCTTTACCTTTCATCGGGACTGTTGAAATTGTCCCGGCTGCCTCCTTCACTATCTCAGGTACCTTCATGCTGATGACCCCTTGATTGATCAATCGCTGTATTCCTCCCTTTAAGGAGAAGCAATCTTCTGTCTGATGGCTGATGCACCGGTGATATTTGCAGTATTTAGGGTCGTTCGTTCGCCCAACCTCGTGCGGATGAATTAGCTCTGGTAGGCGTATCAAGCCCTCTTCGATCAACTGTTCCATGATCGGAACCAAATCGGCCATGTCGAATGTGTATGGGCCGTTCGCCTTCTCTCTTTCGGCTATAGATACACGTTTGGGTACATATGGCTTTTTACTCTTATCTTGTATATCTGCCGCCTTCATCTCTGTCCCATGATTGGTAGCGGGACGCTTTCGGTCTTTCTGGTCCCTACTTCTGTCGACCTGGTGAGTCTCCACCAATCTTCCTTTCTCTCTTTTCTATCTCTCGGGTCTGAAGCTTACTCGAGATGCTGCTTCCTCTACCAAGTGTGCTTTCGTTGCCAGTTCGCGAAAGGAGTTGAAGGTATTGCCTGACAAGCCATACGAGATCATCGGGTCTAGGGCCTTTAGACACATCTTCATCTGCTCGCCTTCGCTGGGTAATTCTCGACATTGAGCTGCTGTGGTTCCCCATCGGTCGATGAACTTCTCAACTGGCTCACCATTTCTCTGTCTGACCATTGCAAGATCCGTTAACGAGATCTCTCTCTCTCTGTTGCGAAGAATTTTGAGATGAAGGCATCTTGCATCTGCTCTCATGTTCTCACAGAGTCGGCTGGTAGCGACATGTACCATTGAAACGCTTTCCCTGTTAGGGTAGATCTAAATAGCCGCATGCAATACTGCGGAACTGCAGACCAGTTTCCCAATGTGGTTAAGAAGTGGGTGATGTGCTCCTCTGGCGACCCTCTGCCGTCGAACTTTCTGAAGTCCGGGCATCTAAAGTTGGCCTGAAATGGTACCTCCTTTACTTCTGGCGGGTATGGGACCCGATATTTGTAGCTACCTTTCCTCTCTTTCTCCTTTTCCTGCTACATCATATGGGCTATTATTTGGGATAACTCTTCTCGTGATACGTGAGGTGTGGAGAGCGGCGCACGTCCTACTGGCATGACTCTGGGTTGGATGGGTGGCTCTGGATCAACCGGACCTTCTGCTGCACCTTGAGATTCCTCCGCCAACTGACGGGTGGGCGCGGCACTTCTGGTGGCATTCTGCGCTATCAGAGTGGACAGGGCCTCCTGGATAGCCTTCATTCGCTCATTTGTCTCGCGGTTAGCCTCTACCAATCTGTCGATCTGATCTTGTAACGTGGGTAACTCTTCTGTCTCATAAGGTTCTTCTTCTGCCTCCGCGGCCACTTGGACCATTACTACTTGCGCCAACTGGATTTTTCGAACCAGGCTTTGTCTCTGTGCGAGGGTCGTCGCGGGCTTGGGCTTTTCATTCACGAGCCCAGTGGTCCTTTGCGGGGTACGAGAGGTTTTGGACAAGGGCGGGAATTGCTCTACCGTCATCGCGGGCATTGCGGGCTCAGCTGGCGCAACCCTTCTGTCGATAAGGGTCTTCTGCCCCTGCTTTGGCTGCCACTGCTTTCGGGTCGCGGGGCGAGGTCTTGTAATGTTTGCCTCCCTGTATGTTGCTAAGATGGCAGCTTTCTTCTGTTCCTTCTTTTGCCTTCGAGTCTCAATCGTCTGCCACTCTGATTTCGGATTTACAGCTGTGGTGAAATAGGGGAAGCTGAAGCCTCCGGTGACAAGGAAGGTGCATGAACTGGTCATCGGGCCTGCCATTTCTTTTGTCTGTCCTGTTATCTTGCTAATTCTGTAGTGGCAGAAAATCATTAGAACAGTTCATAAGCGCGGCCGGGGACGTGAATCCATCAATCGCAGTGCATAACTATTATGAATAAGTAAGGAGAAGACAAACATGCGTGGTTTTAGAAATTTTTGAAAACCTTTGATTTACCGTCTACTGCCTTAAAGATGAAGGGAGGAACGTTCCCGTTGAGAGTCGCCAGTTTGGCACCCGAGGGTGCCGAAACATTATGCCTCGCGATAGCTTTCCTATGTATATATTCATATCTGCAAATGATTAGTCTTAGAATGTTTCCATACCCAGATGCAAAACCAGGGATTCTGGGTTCAATCCCCAGCGGAGTCGCTAGTTTGTTGGAACTGAAAATGAACCGTGGGGAACATTTCCTGATTATTGCTTATTGTGTATTGTTGCTCTGTGGTTCTGAGTAATAGGAACATTCATAGACAATCACAAGCATTCACAAAAGATACACACAAAGAGATATCGCAAGGCGAATTTTATTCCAGAGATTCTGAGATCTTTTACATTCCAGGCCGTGATCTGGTACGAGCCCTTAATTACATCGAATGATCGATGACCCTTGATTAGAAGGCAAAAGATTAGTCAGCAGGGACTATGGTCTTAGAACTTTTGGTCGTAGAAACCTGTATTTGTTTTGCTGTGTACTGAACCACCTTTTAGTCAGATGTCTATGTCCCATTTTTTTGCCAGAGACCCGGGCTGAGACTGTCAGGGTTTATGACTGAGATGGACGGCTCTGGGCCCGCGCCTGTCAATGTAGGGACAGGTGACCTCGGGAAGTCCATTCTACAGTTGTGTGTACCTGCGCAGCCCAACCGGCTGATACCGTTTAGATGGGTAGGGCATCGACCGTTGTGTTGTGGCAGTTGAGAGCAATTGGTTTGTAGAGAATCGAAACTCTTTGGCATAGTTTATCGTGGTAACCATGGCCCTGCTTGTCCAGCTTTTGACATAAATTGGATCATGCCTTTACAGTAAACATAAATGACAACATATTTACATAACTCTGGATGTTGGCAGCTCCTTTCCGGGAAGTCACTTCGTTCATTGTGTCGAATCGGGTCAAGCCTCGAAGATGCTCGGCTCTACTCATTTTAGGGTCCTCAAACCTTCGTTCGACTATTCCATTGTGTCCGGAATGCTTGAAATACCCAAGATAGGCTCAAACGGACCTTGAAAACACTTAAAATTGAGCCTGGTGCACCTGCAAACACGTTCTGCAATTGGCTGATTTTTTGGGTGCGTGAGACTTAATTTACGGGTGCGTGGGGCTCCACGCACCTATCAATTAAATGTCGATTTCATAATGAATTTAGGAGTGTGTGGGTCTATTTTCAGGATGCGTGGGTCCAATTTTACAAAATCTGATTTTTGCTGAATTTACGGACGCGTGGGACCGAATTGATGGACGCGTGGGGTACTTTTGGATGCGTGGGGTCCTTTTACGGGTGCGTGACCAAATTTATGGGATTCAGACCTGTAGTGGTGTATCTGTGATCGAAAAGGGAATTCCGATGGTCGGAAAGGTGTTTCGGCGAGGATTCCGGCGATGATTTTTGGGTTTCCGGCAGCGGCAGCTCTCTCTCTCTCTCTCTCTCTCTCTCTCTCTCTCTCTTTTTGAATCTCTCCAATGAACGGGATGAGGGGGTATTTATAGGTGAAGTCGGCCAATGGGAGAGCGCCACGTGCCACGCACCTGTCAAATGTCCCCAATGCACCTGTTTATTGATGTGCGAATGCCCGAAAACATACTCGATCTTTCGGGTGCGTAAGGCTTAATCGACGGGTGCGTGAGGCTCCATGCACCTGGAATTCGATTTTTTGACCATCCATGGATTTTAAGGGTGTGTTGACCCATTTTCAAGATGCGTGGGGTGTCTGCAAGCCTCCGTAAATGAAAGATCAATGTGCTGCTTTTTAAGGGTGCATTGAGTGCGTGGGGTGTTCGAATTTTCAGGTGCGTGGACACGTAAATGTGGGCTCCACTGATTGGGTTTTGTTTTTTGGAGGGTTTGTGGGGCCCGTTTCGTCGCGCAAACACTGGCACTGTTCACCATAAGTAGTAATGAAGTTGCGGGTTCACTTCCGGGCAGTTCCGAACACGATGATCGGTGGGGCCCACTAGAGAACTTGGCTAAGTCAGGAAATCCTACATATATCTGTTTTGCGTGCACCGGAAGGCGTTTCTGCGTGATTTCTTCAGAGGTATGTGGTTATTTTGCTCTTTTTAAGAGTCCCTACTATTTGGGACCCCAACACCTAAGGATCCGAAAAATTCTAAAGAGGATGATAGCTCAAACAACACTCCACAAGAGAAAGTGCCGGAAAGGCAATACAAGCCGGTTGCCCCGTTTCCCCAAAGGTTGATTTCACCCAAACCCTTAGACAAAAATCTGAAAATTTTAAAGGTTTTCAAGCAGGTGAAGATCAACATTCCGTTGTTGGATGCCATAAAACAAATACCATCATATGCCAAATTTCTAAAGGAATTGTGTACGGTCAAAAGGAAACACAATGTTCATAACAAAGTACTTTTGACTGAGAATTTGAGCCCTATCATCAAACAAGAGGTGCCTAAAAAATACAAGGATCCGGGTAGTCCAACCATCTCATGCATTATAGGAGACTACCGGATTAAACAAGCCTTACTCAATTTGGGGGCAAGTGTGAACCTCATTCCATACTCGATTTACGAACAACTGGGGTTAGGTGAATTGAAACCCACCAAAACCACACTCTAACTTGCTGATAGATCCATTCGTATACCGAGAGGAGTGATTGAGGATGTTTTAGTCCAAGTTGATAAGTTCTACTACCCAGTAGACTTTATTGTCTTAGATACACATCCCATGATAGGTACCGGTGCTCAAATTCCCGTCATACTTGGCCGCCCTTTTCTAACTACTTCCAATGCGATTATCAATTACAGAAACAGGCTTGTACAAATGTCCGTTGGAAATATGACTCTTGAGCTTAATATATTTGATTTATGCAAACAACCATGGGAGGTTAATGATGAGATCCATGAGATAAATATGATTGAATCATTCGTGGAAGATACATTCCCCCTGTCATTATATTCCGACCCTTTGGAGGCATGTGTGGCCCACTCTTATGAGATAATTGATGACACAATACGAGAGATGGATGCCATTTTAGATGTGATGCCGGTGCTTGATAACAAAAGATGGAGGGCTCTATTTGAGCCTTTACCCGTAATCGAGAACAAAGCCCTCCCATCCAATATCAAGGCACCAACACTCGACCTAAAACCATTACCAAGTGAGCTGAAATACATCTATTTAGGGCGAGATGAGACGTATCCAGTGGTGATTTCTTCCCACTTGGATGAGGAACAAGAGAGTAGGCTAATGGCCACTCTATTAGAGTACAAGAGTGCCATTGGGTGGTCAATTGCGGATCTCAAAGGCATAGACCCACTGATTTGTACTCATCGCATACACCTTGAGGAAAATGCGAAGACATATAGGCAACCACAAAGACAACTCAATCCAAACATAAAGGATGTGGTTATGGCCGAAGTGGTAAAACTATTGGATGTGGGTATTATCTACCCAATATCCGATAGTCAATGGGTGAGTCCAACTCAAGTGGTGACTTAGAAATCCAGAATCACCATCGTAGCCAATGCCAATAATGAACTCGTACTAACCAAAGTCACTACTGGTTGGAGAATGTGCATTGACTACAGGAAGCTAAACCTGTCACGAGGAAAGACCAATTTCCCCTACCGTTTGTTGATCAAATTTTAGAAAGGTTGGCGAGTCATTCCCATTTTTGCTTCCTTGATGGCTATTCAGGGTACAACCAAATAGAGATCGCCCGTGAAGACCAAGAAAAGACTACATTCACATGCTCATTCGGCACTTTTGCCTATCGACGGATGTCGTTTGGGCTATACAATGCCCCAGCCACTTTTCAACGATGCATGATGAGTAACTTTTCTGATATGGGGGGGACAATTCTCGAAGTCTTCATGGATGATTTCTCAGTATTTGGTTGTAGCTTTAATGAGTGCCTTAAGCACTTGAAATCTGTGCTGAAAAGATGTGAAGAGAAGAACCTTGTGTTGAATTGGGAGAAGTGTCACTTTATGGTTCAAAAGGGAATTGTATTTGGTCACATCGTTTCACAAAATGGAATCGAGGTGGACAAAGCGAAAATAGATCTTATCTCTAACCTTCCACCACCCAAGAGCATACGAGATGTGCGGTCCTTTTTGGGACATGCAGGATTTTATAGAAGGTTCATAAAGGATTTCAGTTCACTCTCTCGTCCTTTATGTAACCTACTTCAAAAGGAGAATTCCTTTGAATGGAATGAAGATTGTCAAAATACCTTTACCACACTTAAAAGTATGTTGACATGTGCTCCCATAACGCAACCACCTCATTGGAGCCTTCCTTTTGAAATTATGTGCGATGCAAGTGACTATGCTATTGGGGCCGTGCTAGGCCAAAAAAAAGAGAAGAAGCCATGTGTTATCTACTATGTAAGTAAAATCTTAAACTCAACCCAAGCAAACTACACAACTACAGAAAAAGAACTTTTAGTCATAGTTTTTGCCTTGGATAAGTTTAGGTCCTATTTGATTGGATCCAAGATCATCGTATTCACTGACCATGCCGCGCTTAAGTACCTTCTCTCTAAGAAGGATGTTAAACCGCGGTTGTTAAGATGGATCCTTCTACTCCAGGAATTTGACATAGAGATATGTGATAAGAAAAGAGTAGAAAATGTGGTGGGTGACCACCTCTCTCGACTTGTTCTCACCGATTCCCCTGAAACGACCACGATCAATGACATGTTCCCTGATGAACAACTTTTTACAGTCTCCTAATTTCCATGGTATGCGGACATTGCTAACTATCTTGCTACAGGTACAATTCCTATACATTGGAAAAAGCAAGATAAGGATAAATGCTTCACTGAGGTGCGAAAATTCATATGGGACGACCCATACTTATTCAAGTATTGTCCCAATCAAATCATAAGGAGATGTGTGCCTGATGATGAACAACAAAGTATCATCTCCTTTTGTCATTCACAGGCATGTGGTGGCCACTTTTCGGCTAAAAAGACCACAGCCAAAATTCTGTAATGTGGGTTCTATTGGCCCACTATGTTCAAAGACACACATGAGTTTTGCAAAACGTGTGAACCCTGTCAGAAATTGGGAGGAATCTCCTAAGAAATATGATGCCACTCAATCCCATCTAAATAATCGAAATATTTTATTGTTTGGGCATCGATTTCATGGGTCCTTTCCCATCTTCTTTTGGAAACGTATATATCTTACTTACCGTTGACTATGTGTCCAAATGGATCAAGGCGATCCCATGTCGGAATAATGACCATAAAACAGTCATTCGTTTCTTAAAAGAGAATATTCTTTCCCAGTTTGGAACACCTCGAGTCATCATTAGTGATGGAGGGTCTCACTTTTGTAATCGCCCATTTGAAACCTTGATGAAGAAATATGGCGTTACACACAAAGTGAGCACTCCCTATCACCCACAAACTAGTGGACAAGCTGAGATATCCAATAGGGAGATTAAACACATTTTGGAGAAAATGGTGAACCCCGATCGCAAGGATTGGTCGCTTCGACTCACCGATGCGCTTTGGGCTTACCGTACCGCTTTTAAGACACCTATTAGAATGTCTCCCTATAGACTTGTCTATGGGAAGGCTTGTCACTTGCCGGTGGAGTTGGAACATAGGGCCTATTGGGCAATTAAGAAGATGAATTTTGATTCTGATAAGGCGAGCTCATTGCGCAAACTATAATTGAATGAACTTGCGGAAATCTGGAACGAAGCATATGAGAATGCGAGAATTTACAAGGACAAGACGAAGGTGTTCCACGATAAGAACATTCTTCGTAAGACATTCACGATCAATCAAAAAGTCCTTATATATATTTCTGGGGAAATTGCAATCTCGATGGACCGGTCCCAACATTGTGCAAACTGTCTACTTATATGGGACCGTCGAATTGTTAAATCCAAGGAACGGCAACATCTTTAAGGCGAATGGTCAGCGATTAAAGCCGTTCTTTGAGAAGTTTCCTTCAGAAGGTACATCCATACCTCTAACTGATCCTGTGTATCAGGATGATTAATCTCCTAGTCTGATGGAGGTATAGAGTAGTTAGGATTAGGAGTTGGTTGTGTTTGTTTATTTTTCATAGGTTTGTTAGAAGGAGGAAGAATTTCACTTTTCACACTCTCAGGTACTATCATTCCTCACTCCTTTTTATTTTCAAATTGCTCTCATGGTTTGCTCGTTGCACATCTTTTACATTGAGGACAATGCAAGATTTGGTTGGGGGTGTAGGATCACTTGGATGAATCCAACGTTTTGTAACATTTCGAGCAATTATGTAGAACTTTTTTTATTTTTCTAAAATTCAAAACTCTTTTGGAAAACTTTGTTTCTATGCATTCAAGATGATATGAGCATAAGAGGAGGAGATATGAAGTGTATGAGGTTTTAAGCCTTGAACTTCTCATAGCATTATGGTTTTATATGTGAATTCCCCTAGTTATGTGATTGATAGAAAATTTTAACACTTTTACACCTAGTTCACATTACACGATTTTCATGAGTTGAAACGATTATGTGATTTGTTGATTAGCTAAACTTTGATTTAAGGTGTTGAGAAACCAAGCCGGGGTACTTTGTCCATCCTTGTCCATGGGAAAATAACGAAAGATATGGATTTCTAAAAATCCTATCTAATTTAAAAGAAAAAGGAAAAGGAAGGCTGAAATTGGGAATGATGGGAAAATGGTGGAAAATTCCGATTAAGGCTACCTATTACCAACCGGGGAATGGTCTAGCCGTAACCAAAGCCGAAAATGGGACGTAATGTGAAAGGTGTCAGAAGGACAGTAAGGCAAATTCCTGTCATTGGCTTATTGTTACTCTATATACCTTGAGATCTATAGTCTAGTTAACCTATGAAGAAGATAATCCTGGAAACTCATGAGATGAATTGTCACTATGCACACTAGGTTGAATTTGTTCAAGTTCTTTTATTTATCAACCAATCAGCAGGAATTTCATCTGGACACTTATTATGTTTTGAGAGTTTACGGTTTCAACCTCTACCACCTAATTTTTCTGAATCTTACACTTGTGTGTCTTGGAATGTATAGAAGAAGGGTTTCTAAAGGAGAGTTGGGTTTTGAAGAATAGAATTGGTTTCACACATGTTTTGCTCGGGACTAGCAAAATGCGGGTTCGGGGGTGTGTTGAGCTCTTAATTGTGCATATTCTAACCCTAATTCATCACTCATTATGCAAGGTTTTCATGATTTATAAACTAATCTAATGCATGGATTTGTGATTCTAGGGATGAGAGAGAGGATTCATCAATTGGAGACTTAAAGAAGCCATTTACAAGCATAGAAGATCAAAGGGCTAAGAGTCAAAGGATGAAAGAAAGAAGTCAGAGAAAAAAAGAAAGAAAGCAGAAGAAGAGGCTCACGACCGGTTGTCCATAGCTCAGGACTGGTCGCATAACCGATCCGATCACTCAACAGGAGGGGCCACAGGGCCACAATTCACTGGACTGTCCACGACCGGTCGTGCGGCCGGTCCTTGAATTAAATATCTAAGGTTGAATTTTTCAGAAACTCTCTGGACATTTTTTACACTTTTGCGACTAGTCGCCCAGGAGCTCAGACCAGTCGTGCGACCGGTCGTCTGCGTAATGATGCGTGTTCTACAAGCACCAAATTTCTCTACGCACTGCGTATTCTTACACAATTTCTGGAAGATTTTGATGCTGCGAAGCCTCCCCACTATAAAAGGACCCCTAGGGATTGTTCGTAGGGTATCTTGGAAGGGTTTCAGCAAGGTGGGAGGCGATGGAAGTGGATTTCGGAGTTCCATAACTCCTCCTAGTTTGTTTGCCATTTTCATGTTTTTCTTAGTTGTTTCATGCTTCCTTGGATCATGAACGGCTAAACCTCTTAGCTAGGGCTAAGAGGTGAAGCTTGTAGTGAATCTAAGATGTTTCAATTCATTTAAAGTTGGTTTTAAGATTGGATTTCATATTTATGAATGATGGTTTGAAGTTTAATTCAAGTTCTAAGTAGTTTTTCTTAGTCTTATGATGACTCATGGATGTTTGGAAGAAGTACTTGAGTTCTTAATTGTTTTGTGTTAGTCTAGACCTATATGATCCGAGGAATTGGAGTACGCTCTAGTACTATGATTTTCATGTGGGAACTTCCTACCAAAGTTCTACTTTTATAGAATTCTGTAATATATGGGACTGTGTATATGATTTGAATAAATTCAAATCATAATCTAGTTTTGTCTTGTGACAGGATTTAATGATGTTTATGATTGTGATCTTAGCCTATTGGAATTGGGACTGACCTATGCAATTGAGTATGCTCGTCCTAGCTTGGATTGAGTGAATCATACACATGGATCTTATATATGGCAGATTGTTGGTTTAACTGATCTATCATCCGGCTAGATAGATCTTAATTTCGATTCTAGTTAAGAAAGTGAGAAACCACGACGAATTGAGCATCAAGGATTGTTACAAGTGGATCCTTGAACCCCTAGTGCCTTTTATTAATTGAGTACTTCAGTTTAAGTTCAAAATTGCTATTTACATCAATCTCCTTAAAAAACTTATTTGTTAGCTTCTCAGTAGAAACTATTGGAAGTGTTTAGTGAATTCCTACATAAGTCCCTGTGGATCGACCTCGGTCTTACCGAGATTATTACTACATCGCAACCCTACACTTGGGGAAGCGAACAAGCATCTCGATCTGATCCTTGAGATCAAAGTAGTCCATAGTGTTGTTGCCGTGGTCCTTATGGAAGAGGCAATACTTGGACCTGTTGCGCTCGCTGGGCTCTCATTTTCCCTGGCCACCTGAGCACATCTTAGCTCTTAACCATCGTTAGCACTTGGTTGATGGGAGCATTGAGCTTCGTGTAACTGCTGTAGCGGCTAGTTTGCACCCGCGGTGCTCTCAAGAAGTCGCTTCGAGTGAGTGAGCTTCGATCGTTTTTCTGCCGCTTCCTACTGAGCTCACCTCCCGATGCTTTCCTCTTCATCAAGGAGCTGGTTCTGTTCTTGTGGGAGCTAACCAGCTCTTCCGCACTCGTGTGTTTCTGCACATGGTTGAGGAGCTTTGACACCAACCTGGGCGGCTTCTTGCCTATGGACTAAAGGAACTTCCCCTATCGGAGGCCGGCTATCATCACGTGGAGGGTAACCTCATCGATCAACCCTTCAATTTGGATAGCCTCCGAGTTGAATCTAGCCAGGTAGTCCTTGAGAGACTCGTCTTCCCTTTGTCGAATGGTTACAAGGTGTGTAGAGTGTTTCTTCTTTCCCGCACTCCCGATGATTTGTGCTATGAAGGCTTGGCTGAGCCAGGCGAAGGACGTTATACTCCTGGGCGTGAGGTTCATGAACCACAGTCAGGCCGAGCCAGCGAGGGTTAGGGGGAAAGCCTTGCACATGATTGGCCCGTTGGCCACTTGGAGCTCCATCCACGAGCGGAGCGACTTTAGGTGCTTGGTCAAGTCCCCCGTCCCAGTATAGGGCTTAAGCTGTTGTGGTAATTATATCCCTTGGTCCATTGACTTGGCCAAGACGTCAGCCATAAATGGGCTCCGTTTGGTTCGCGAGAGCGTTGATGGAGGTGATTGCCCTTGCCTAATGTGACCTTGCATGACATTGAGCTTTTCCTTTAACTCTCATATTTATGCTTCCCAAGGGGCTCTACTTTCGGCGACGTGCTCGAGAGCCGATATTTCGACCTCAGAGCCCCGTCGAGCTTGGCGTCGCTCCTCCAAAGTATGACAGAGGTCAGACGAGTCAAGCCTTGGGATTGGGCGAGAGCTCGCTGGGGTCACCTGGCTGGTGTGGTCATTATTCCATTGCCGGTCCCTCCAGTGAGACGACTGTCCCTCCTCGGTTGACGAGGCTCTGAGGGAGATGGCTCTTGCTGGGGACGAGGCCGGTCGGGCCCGTCCTTCGATAAGGGCCTCCTGTCGGCGTACTTCCCCCTTCAGTGCTGGGATCTTGCTTTCACAGGATCGTGTCCTCCTGTAACGCCTCGAATTTTTTTAGAATTTAATTGGAATTATTTTAAATTTTATTTTTATTAATTATCGTACATTTACCGTTGATTTGCGAATAACGGGACATCCGTAGGAGATCCGATAGGGGAACCTTTACAAAAGTGTCTTAGAATGATCCCATAAACGTCGTAGAAAGATCAGATTTCAAAAATCACGTACTTTTCAGATAATTATGAAAATGCCATTAGTTAAACTTAAGATGCCATTTTTAAATATTATAGTTTCTGACAATCACTTTCATGCAAAATCCTAGACTTAAACTTTTGGGCACATTTTAGCCGTACACGTCGAATTTCAGCTCTTGGATCAACCTAGAAACAACCAAATCAGAAATCGATCCGCATGTGGCCCACCCGATCTCGGATTTGTCCCTTTTTTGTGTCAAAGCCTAATTTTTGGTGGTCCACATTCTAATCGGAGTGAATTTCATACATACATCATGATTGGGCCCACGTGTGCATTGCACACATTAGGACGTGCGGTCAAATGCACTTTGACCGTGCGTCTCGCGCACTGCAGCAAGCGTGCCCACCAATGCACGTCACAGTCGACTGTTGTTCCCTTCTCTAGACACCGTGTGGGCCCCATCTCTCTAATCCAAGCCGTCCATCTTCTTCATAGTAGTAAAAAACTCCCTCCTATCAAGTAGTTCTTAGTTTCATCGCAAATCAAAGTCTATCCCTCCTTCTTTCTCAACCCTTGAGTTTTGCGATCTCCTAATCCAAAATTTCTTTTTGCATAGGAAGCTAGGGAACCTTCTAGATGATCCTGAGTATCATTCCTAGCTATCCAATGTAACAAACCTCATAGAGAGTAGAGCTTTTCAATCCTTTAAAGAATCATTCTTTAAACACTCTCGCCACGTAAAAGACCAACCAAACGAGTATGTACCTTCGTTCTGTGGACCCCACATGCCTAATTGGACTCATCCAAACCTACCCTAGGTGTCCGATCATCAGATAAATCATCCGTTCAAAATTTTTCATTTTCATTCTATCTTTCTTATTCGTTTCACACCGACCGTTCGTTCGTGTGTAGGCCCCATTCTGAAATCTACTACGTCTATTTTGTGGCCCATACTCATCATAACCCTCACCCGAAACATCTTTTCCATCCGTTGTGTGTGTGCTTCCCAAAGTGATCTGAAATATCTTTAAAACTCATCTTAAAATAGAAATCATCCATTTATTGCTTTTTTTATCTACTTTAAACCCTAGAATCCAACCCAAACTCTATAAATAGGGCATCTCTTGGCCATATAGAGCACTACCCATGAATTAAGAGAGAGAAAGAGAGAGAAAGAGAAAAAGAAAAGAGAGGGGAGTTCTTTCTCATATTTTTCCAGCGGATAGGATCTTCTACAACCCTCTTCTAAGTCCATCCTAAGGTGGGGATTTTTTTCTAAGCCTTTCATTAATAACATCACGATTATCATAAGTTTCTTTTGTGACATGTGAAGTTATTTTATTTTGAATTGCTAATCCATATAACATGAAGTTTAATGTAGGATTTGTAATGAATATCATTATATAATGACGTGATTTCTTGTTTAGAATTTTTTTTATTAAGAAGCATGTGTATTTGTTATTTTTTTACAAGTAACATTGGTTTTCATATTGTGATATGAAAGATGTGTATAAGGTCATCATATGGACATTCTATTAGTGTATACTCTTTGTCCCTAAGTTGGTAAAATTATTCGATGTAGAGAGATGGAACCCGTGAGAGGTGTCCATGATGGAAGAATATATCTTGACTTAACTGAGAGAATAAAGTGATTGTTTGTCAATGGATCCTTATATGTACATGGTGCTTGACTGGATCCATTTACATTACATGAGTATTTTAATGAATTTGGTCATGATGTGCAACATTGGCTTCTTGGGACATGATGAAATCATAAAACGGGACAATGAGTGAACACTAATGGTATATAAATTCTCATGAGTCGGGTTAGTGCCATGGACATTAAGCCCAAGCTGTTGGCCTATGTTGGGTCGCTTGTAGCTCCCCATAGTGTCCAGTAGGCTGCTAAAAATGGTTATATGTAAAATACTTAATAAAAGGGAAAATAAACTCATGCATACACTAGGGCTCGACTTAGTGAGCCAGCCCCTCTGGGTGTCATGGATGAAGTTTTGGAAACTTGTTCCACTTCTTGCCATGCACTATCTAGTGGAAGTGTATTAGGGGCTTTCCGCTTCTATTAGTTGGGTTAATTTCACTCTGGTGATTAGTGACTGACGGTTGTGTATGGGGTGTCTCAACCTTGGGCTTCCTGCATTCGTTTAACGGGTGTGTATGGGGTGACTCAACTTGGGCTTCACGCATTCATTTAGTCAGGGTGCCCTAGTCAGAGCATGCATTCCATGTATCGCATTAACAAATATTTTTACTTGATTGTTTTATTTTGAATAAAGATATCATTGTGTTGCGTTACTCTGAGTTTTATACATTATTATTCTTGATTGTCTTGGAGGAAATATTCCCTATTATGATAGCGTTTAACGCTATACCAATCGTAATTTAGATAATGCAGGTGAAGATCTAGGCATTGGACTTGACTTTCAAGGTGAAGTGTTCGATGGTTCGTACAATCATATTTCGGATGAAGATATTGAAGGAATTTAGTTGATATTTTCATTTGTTAGACATTTCTTTTTATTAGTGGTTACATTTATGAAAATTGTAATAAGTCTTCCAGAGAAGACATGGTTTGGTATTTTGATTGATTAGCATGAATATTGGTTGGTTCCCTTATTTAAATATTGATGATAAAGTAGTAAGTTTGATAGAATAAGATGAACATTTGTTTCCGCCATTGTGCTTGAACGTTATATTTCATTATTTAACAAATCAATTAGTCCATGATTTACTAGAGAATTCGACCGTTGTGTTATTCCCCCCCCCCCCCCCCCCCCCCCGACTCCTAAAAAGACAGGGGTGGAGGAACGAACCTCGGAGGTGGCGGATGGTCAGCCTCACCCGCCGCCTCTATCATTAAGCTAGAAGAAGGGCGATCGACTGCGGCAACCTTCTTCTTCTGTTTCTGCTGCAACATGAGGACGTACGATTGATTGTGGGAGTACCGTACCGCTTTGTCAGACAGTGAGTACACGGCTCTTCTGTCCGTTCCCACAGACGGCGCCAATTTGTTCGTACAAAAATATGGTCGAACGGTCAAATTCGGTTGATGGGAGAGGGCTTCAGGACTATCCGCGAGCTCCACGACTTTCCCGGGGCTCGGGTCACTCTCAACGCCTTGCCGAGTGTCGATCTGCTGCAGCTAGCCTGCCAATTGGTATGAGCGGACGCCGAGGTCCCGTCGAACTCTTGTGGGGAAGAAAACAAAAGATGGGTGGCTGGGGATCCAGCCGTTAGCCCTCCAATGGCTAAGTTAGATTTTGTATTAGAGCGGGTTGTTTATCAGGTGGAAATCCAAATCTCTCCCCTGTTTGTGAGTGGCGTGGGGGACTTTATAGTGCGTAGCCCACATTGCCTCTTTGCAATGATGTGGCATGTCGTCCGAGACACGCCTTCCCAGTACTCGAGTGGCTGGTGCGTGGGGTGAGCCATACCTCCGTCAGGCCTAGCCTTACAGTGTAGGCCTGCGGCACTCGTTGGGGGCAGTCACCTATCCTCTGACATACGTCGCGTCAAGTAGGTTTTGCGTGACCCGCACGCTGAGCTTGCTGCCACGTCCCTTGAGGTTAGCCCTGGGTCGGGGGAATGGATCTCGGACATTCTTCATGAGGGGTGTGTACGCCCGTCCGTCCAACCTTCCCATCCAACAACCGAATAGGATCGGGCGTCCCGGTTCGTGGCGTAGCCGATGGTTTGAGACTGACCAATTGGCAACCCGTATTTGTCCCCAACAGGGCCCACAGACCTTTGCATCATCAACCCGGCATGGACACCACCGACACCAGAAAATCCGACCTCTAGATCCGGGTTGGTGGATCCTTGACCGTGGGGACCAGTGTGATGTATGTGACTACATCCTCACCATCCATCCATTTTTACAGCTCATTGTAGGGCATAATGCCCAAAATGAAGCAGATCCAAATCTCAAGTGGACCACACCAAGCTGATATTTATGTAGTCCATTCATCCACACTATGTGAAAAAGCGTTAAATTTGACTACGTAATTTGATAGTTATTGACCATAACCGTCGAATTTAGCGTGCAGAAAAATTCGAAGGTCTTAAATCGTCAAATTTTAGTCCTAAAGGTCAATTGGCATGCCTTTGAAATTCTACATGCATTGAATGATGTTATTGATTCTTAACTTAATGGCTAGTTAACGAAGTTTTAACTTCTCCAACATTTGAAATTTATTGGTCATGCTCATTTGAGTTTTGGATTGGGCTGATTTTTGGGCTAACACTAAATGAGATGGCGAAAATGATGGACGGATTGGATTTGACACATACATCATAGTGGGCCTGTTTTTTGTTGCACGAGCTCCCTACAACAAGTGGTGTAGCAAATTCACGTAACGTCATTACCAGAAATTGCAAGGCGTGACGCAAGGCAATAGATTTCCTAAAAAAGTTTTATGGCTACTTGTGGAAGTAAGGTCCAAAGTCCTACATTCTGGACCAATTAGTTTCTGAAACTGATGAGGGGATGACATTTGCTAGTGGAGGTATATGAGAGGTGCTTAGGTGGCCTAGATTCATGTCAGATTTGTTATGAAATGACTTTTGTATATGCTTGGTGTTCGCTCACCTCAAGTGTAAGGCTGCGATGTAGTAATAAAACTCGGTAAGACCGAGGTCGATCCACAGGGAAAGAGGTAAACAATTCCAAGTACTCTAATAACTAGAATCTAAGAAGTTTAAGAAAGTAGTTTTTCACATGAAATAGGAAAATCTGAAAATAAGAAGACCTAGAGCATCAAGGATCCACTTGTAGTAGTCCAATGCCAACCCATTCATCCAAGTACAACACAATTAGAATCAAAGTCCTATCTCTCATCTAATTGGAAGATATAACATTCAAGCACAAAGAATCCCACTTAAATCTGAAAATCAGATTTCTAGTTCTAAGGAAGCACATAGAACTTGAACTTGCAGCCTTCGAAGTAACAACCATGCCAAGAGACTATAGCATGCTCAAGGGTTACTACAATTCGAATTCAAACAACCCAATCATGGTAATCTCAGAAGATTGCAAGGAACTCATGTCCGGAGTACACAAACTCTCACAAGTCATCTAAAAATCCAAACTTTATTCAAACTAGAAGTTCAAAATCAAAAATTAAGAAAAGTGTACTTGAAATAAAAGAATTAAAGCATTAAAACCAACTACAAATTCCACCTATAGCTCTAGCTAAGAAGTTAGCTAAGGAAAAGCATATTAAAACTAGAACTAGAACTAAGAAAAGGAAGAAAAACTAGCTGTAAGAGGCTAGGTATCCTTAGGACTTGAACTCCTTGCTTCCCACGTCCTTACTTGATTTGGAATAGAAGAGAGCACCTCCTTTTATAATACAGCAAAAGTACCGCAACACAACAGATTTTGTTTCGCTTCGTACGGCTTAACCAATGGTCGAATTGCCTTCAAATTTGATTTGTAGCTTCCTTGTAATGTGATCTTCCTCATAGATGATTTAGATTTCCAAAATTATCTTCTGAATGGGCCCACCAATCAGATCAACGACCGCCTCTCAAAATTGCGCAATTCGGGTACCTTTAGAACCAGTCATCTTGCTTTCAACGCCCCGGAGTGTACAGAGGTTGGATTGATCTTAAATTTTGAAATTGGTAGAAAAATTCCTCCTCTACATGATAGATGGATTAGATTGTCCAAAAAATTCCATAATTAGGCGCGAAAATTAGAACACTCAGGCCTTTTATAAAGTCTGCGCAGTTGGATCTTTCTGGATGGTCCATCTTTCTTCAACCGGTACGATCAAACCACATATCCTTTTGATCTGAAACTTTGTGCTTATTCATATATGGATGTGATCTAAAATATGGTCAAAGTAGATTCTTCATATCATCAATGATGGGTCACCTGGACCGGCCCAGAGTGGAGTAGGCGGAATCTGGAACTTTCTGGACAGTTTGTATTGTTTTGGCCACCACGGTCAATCCGTAGCTCCGATCGACACGAAACCACTTGGGTTATTTCGGCGTCGAGCTCCTCTTCGACATGGACATGTTGGATTTTCAAATATCATCAAGATAGGCATAGAAAATTGGGCCGAAAAACCAGACACGGGAATAGCCTGCTGTTTGGAATCTGGAAGTGTGAAATTGCATGGCCGACCGGTCAAGACCGGTCGGACAGGCTAGCCGACCGGTCTTGACCGGTCTAGCCTATCTTGTAGGTGTCCAGGGAGTGCAACCGACCGGTCTAGACCGGTCTTGACCGGTCAAGCCTTCTTGGCCGACCGGTCTTGACCGGTCGGACCTAGTTTCTGCATTTTTTCTTCTTTCTTTTCTTCTCTCCTTCCTCTCTCTTTGCTTTCCTCTTTCTTTAGCCCACCTTGGGTCTTCATCCAAGGCTCCTAAATGTCTCTTTTGTCTCTAATTAGATGAAGTCTGCTCTCATTCCTACGATCACAAAACCTGAATTAGATGGGCCTTTTAAATATGCAAACCATGCATATAATGTGATGTAATGGGCCATATCATGTATAAATTGGAGGTTCAACACTTGGCATTCTCAAAACATAGTACATTTTTTTGGATTTTTTATATATTTACAAGTAATACTTTCTTGTTTGGTTTTGTACTTGTGCATTTCTTATATTTTATCTTGTGTATTGATTGTGGATCTCAGATTGTTCGTTGTGGATTATGGCTTGTGGTTGATGGTATATTGTAAGTTGATTGTACTCTTTGGTACTTGCAAAGAATGTGGTTGTGGATTGTTGGTACTTATGGAGGATTGTGGGTGTGGAGGATTATGGTTGCGAAGGCTTGTAGTTGTGGAGGATTGTGGTTGTATTGTGTTATGTAATGTAATTGTAGAAGATTGTGGTTGTATTATAGTTGTGGATGATTGTACTTGTATATTGTGTTAGTAAATGTTATAGTTTTCTGAATTATTTATGAATTACAGGTTTACAGGATGTATTGGGGCACAACCCCCACTAAATGCAGGTTTTTTTTTGTGTAGACATATATTCGACGGTTCTAAACCGTCGTATTTATTTCTCTATTGTCAACGCAGAAATTTCCTAAATGTTTTACCCAAAACGGCGGATTAGGACCGTCGAATTATTTGCGACGCCTTCCAACAGTCGTGAAATACTATTTTGAACCCAGAACGACGGTTATGGACCGTCGAATTATTTTCGACGGTCCACAGCTGCGGCTCTGCAAATACGAGTTCGACGGGTGTGGACCGTCAAAATAGTTCGACTGTCAAGGACGTCAAATATTAGACGACGGTCATGAACCGTCGAATCTATTTTTCGACGGTCCGTTTGACGGTTTTTTTCAACAGCATGGACCGTCAAATTTAGCAATTTTTCACATCGTGTCAGGTCTTTTACAACCTTATCAACAAGTCGGATGGCAAATAAACATTCCAATGGCCCTCAAGAAGTTTTAAATGGTGGGTATTCAGTCACCACTGCTTCCTAGTGGTCCACATGAAATTTGGATCTGCTTCATTTGTGGGATCAAGCCCTAAAATGAGCTGTCAAAATGAATGGACAGCGTGGATGTAAGGCACATACATCACTGTAGGCCCCACTGTCAAGGGATCCACCAACCTTGGTTTCGTGACTGTAGCCATGCGAATTTAGAGCTTTGGGCATGATTTTGCACCGTGCCCATGGTATGGCTCACTTAAGTCATGGACTAGATTAAATTTTAGATCCATGGTGAAAATGTGGGGCGCAGATTTGGTCCTACTGCCAGGCAGAGGCTCTAAGGGGTCACCGTGATGTGTGGCTTTTATCTACAGCGTCTGTCCATTTTTCCATATCATTTTAGATTATTAGCCCAAAAATAAGGCAAATCCAAGGCTCAAGTGGACCACACCACTAGTGCTAAGGATGCCCACCATTGAAACCTTCTTAAGGCCCACCATGTTGTTTATTTGCCATCCAACCTGTTGATATGGTCATATACACATGGATGAAATGAAAAAACAAATATCATCTTAATCTAAAACTTTTGTGGTCCCCAAGAAATTTTTAATGGTAGAAATTTAATCTCCACTGTGTGGTCTACTTTAGCCTTGGATCTTCCTTATTTTTAGCCTCATAATCTAAAATGATTTGGAAAAATGGATGGACTGTGTGGATGAAATCTACACATCACGGTAGCCCCTCGAAATTCAACCTGTCTCAAACTTCGATCAGGCACGTGGGCAATACCTAATCTCTACATCCCAAAATGTGACGTATCAGTTGATGCCTGATGGACAGGGTGGATCTGATGGACATTCTCTCCCTGTGGCACAAGATTAATTGTAAGCACAGCCTTAGTATGACCTCTCATGTTCAGGCTAGCAAACTCCACGTAGGTGGAGTAATGCTACCAGAGGTACGCCAATGATTCTCACCCCTTATTGCCCCGAAATACACTACATATTTTAATTGTAGGATTGTACATGAGCCTGAGTCGAGCCGAGCTCTGCCCTATTCAAGCTAGGCTCGACCAATGACCACCCTGGCTCGTATTCCGCTCAGCTTGGCTTTCAAGCTAGACTGACGTGATCGAGTTGGCTCGATTGAACTTTCGAGATGAGTTCGAGCTTGAGCTTTTCGAGTTAATAGCCGAGCTTGGAAAAAATATATTATTTTCACAAACTTAATATATATATATATATATATATATATATATATATATATATATAGGGAAAAGGTACTATGCGGTCGACCTCATGGGAATTCCCATGAGGTCGAGCTGTATGGGCCCCACTGTGATGTATAATGGGCATCCACTCCATCAGTCAAATACACCAATCCATAGTGGGCCATGGGACTAAAACTCAGGAAAATTCATGACTTCGGTGAGCCACACCATAGACAACAGTTAAGAGTGAATATCCACCCATTGAAACCTTTATGACTGTTTATCGGATGAAATAGATGTGGTTGAGAAATCCAGCCCATCCATTATGTGTGTCCCACTTAAAAAAGAGGTCATGCCAAGTTTCAACTGCATCCAAAACTCAGGTGGGCCCCAACAAGTGCTTTTAGATGTTGTAGGCATGATTTTACATTGCTTTAGTTGGTATGGCCAACTTGAATTCCAGATACAGATGATTTTTGGGATATACCATAACCAATGGGGGGCCCACACAACTCAACCTCATGGGAACTTCCCATGAGGTCGACCGCATAGTACCTTTTCCCATATATATATTTATTTATTTAACTAAGTCGAGCTGTGATCGAGCTGAGCCAAATCGAACTTAGGTCAACTCAAGCTTGACTTGAAAATCCTTTCGAGCTTAGAAAAACGGCTCGGCTTGGTTCAAACCCAACCTTCGAACTGAGTTGAATCGAGCTGATTCGATTGGAGTCGAGCAAGCTAATCAAGGGCTCGTGTTCAGCTCTAATTTTAAGCCGCACCCACTCCTTTATGTGGCCTCCCATATTATATAGGTCCATCAGGTGAGACCCATTATTTCAATAATATGTTTAAAATATAGGCTCAATTAAAAGCTCATATGGTTCACACCCACAAGAACAATGTAAAATTGCCCCCAAATGTGCTAAGTTCGTATGGTGTGGCCCACTTGATTTTTTTATCACGATGATTTTTGTTTTTCCCATTCATTTGTGAGTTAAACTTTATTAACAGGTTTGATGAAAGATTAATATTATAGTGGCCTCACAAACAGACCTATAATAGGCATCATATTTGAAGAACAATCGTCAATTATGTCGACAGTGAAAAATATAGAAAATGGTCTGATGATGTATTGCTTTGGTGCTTAAGCAAGAAGGAGGCTATATTGGCTACGTGTTCGCTTTCCCAAGTGTAGGGTTGCGATGTAATAATAATCTCGGTAAGACCAAGGTCGATCCACAGGGACTTGTGTAGGAACTCACAAAACACTTCTAACGGTCTCTAATTGAGAACTGACTTCTGAAATTGAATGTATATAGCAATTTTAAACTAAAAGAGAATGTAAACAATGTAAAAGAACACTAGGGGTTCAATGATCCACTTATAGGAATTCCTTGATGCTTAATTCACTATGGTTTCGTAATTACACAACTAGAATCGAAATCAAATCCTATCTAGTCGGATGATAGGGCGGTTATAACAAACAATCTGCCATATGTGTGAGTCATGTATATGATTCCCTCAATTCAAGTTAGGACTTGAGCACACTCGATTGCACAGGTCAATCCTAGTTCCAATAGATTAAGATCACAATCATAATCATCATTAAACTCTGTCACAAAGTATAACTAGATCATGATTTGAACTTCATTCAAATCACATACACAATCACACATAAGCAGAAATTTCAGAAAAGTAGAATTCTTGGCATGAAGTTCCCACATGAAAATCAAAGGCCTAGAACGCATTGAATCCGATTCCTTGGAGCATACAGGTCTAGAATCATTCAAAACAATTAAGAACTCAAGCAATTCTTCTAAACATCCATGAGCCATCATAAGATTAAGAAAAACTACTTAGAACTTTATTCAAACTTCAAACCATTATTCTTCACTAATAATCTAACTTGAAACTAAAACAAACAAATTAAAACATTTTAGATTCACTACAAGCTTCACCTCTTAGCCCTAGGTAAGAGGTTTAGCCGTTCATGATCTAAGGAAATATGAAAGCAACTAAGAAAAACATAAAAAAAAAAAACTAGAAGAACAAACTAGGAGGAGTTGTAGAACTCCGAATCCGACTTTTGTCGCCTCCCACCGTGGTAATTCTCTTCTAGGATGCCTTAGGAATAAGCTAGAGGAGTCCTTTTACAGGTTTGGGGCCCTAGGTGTGAAGAAACTTTGAGAAAATTCACAGAAACTGCGCTTTACGTAGCAAATTTCGGAGCTTGTAGAAGAAGCTCTATTACGCAGACGACCGGTCGTAAAAGGCCAAAAATAATCCAAAGAGTTTTCTGAAAATTCGAACCCAGATTTTAATTCTGAGTAGTGGACGACTAGTCGGACGACCAGTCGTGATTGGTCCAGCAATGTTTGGCAACAGGGTCCTCCTGTTGAGTGTTCGGACCAGTCGAACGACTGGTCCTGGGCTACGGACAACCGGTCTTCAGTGCAATTTTCTGCACTTCCTTCTTCTGTCCTTTGCTTCTTTCTTCCACCCTTTAGCGCTTGGTCTTTTGATCTTCAATGCTTGTAAACAGCGTCTCTAAGCCTTTAATTGATGAATTTTCTCTTTCATTCCTACAACCACAAAACCATGCATTAGTTGGGTCTTTAATCATGTATTTCAAGCATAGTTATTGATGAAATGGGGTTAAAATATACACATTTAAGAGCTTAACACCACGGTCGAAGTATATGAAGGAATATGCAAAGCACATCAGTTGGAAGAAAAATGAGGCTCACATTATGGCTATATGGATAGTTTTTACCAAAAATGATGGCTGATTGTATTCAATATAGAAAGGGTTGTGAAGCATGTCAAAAGCATGGGTCGATACAACATGTTCCTACGGCTAAGATGCATCCTATCATTAAACCATGGCCTTTTGGAAGATGGGCCATTGATTTAATAAGAGAAATCCATCTTCCTTCGTCTAAGATAAATAGTTTTTTTTATAGTGGCCACCTTTCTCCTAGGAGTTGTATCTCCCTCCATCACAGTAGGTGAGGGAGTTTAACTTAGAGAGCTGGTTCAGATTTATGTCGGCTCTTTCGACACCTGGCGGTGACGTTGGGGAGTTCACCCTTGATCTTCTATATGATTGTTGCCCGATCAATCAGGAGGTGACGGTTCTTCTTGTCAGCTGTAATGCTTAAATTCACTAATATTTAGCGTTTTGGGTGAGATGCTCTTCTCTAAGTGGCGTCAATCGTCCATGATGGTCCTGTTTTACACCTTTCGTTGTGTGCTCTCTCAACGGAGTATAATGTTAGTGCACTTTTCTATGGAATACTAATGCACCTTGTTTGTCAATTACTTAGATCGGTGAGTTTAGTGTTAGTTAAGTTTAATGAAGACGAAGACTGAAGACTCAAGACGGACTTGCTGTATCAAGGAAGAAGAAACATGTAAAAGAGATGCCTTGGTGAGCCTTAAACCTGAACTAAACCAAAATCATAACCTCTAGATGACCGTGACCATTTGGCATACCCTTAGTCATCTTAGATTGGCTTTAGGTGTCCTAAAAGATCACCAAAAGGATGGCCAAGAGGTTGCATGTACTGCTGCAAAATAAAACTGACTAAGCAGCAGAAATACATGTTAAGACCGATCGTCTGATCGATCAATAGCAGGCCTAATTGGACAACGACCAAACTAAAATTTATGTGTATCTGGGCTTAATTTGACCGGTTAGACAGTCTATCCGACCAGTCGGCGACCGACCTAATTGAGACAACAATGTTTTGCAGTCTAGGCCTGTAATTCGGCCGGTCGGAATAGAGCCGTTTTATAACCATTTTAATTCTATTCGTTTCACCTTTGCCTAGCAAGGCATTTTCCTTGTGATTCAACACAAGAATGGAGGATTCCAAGCTTAAAGAAGAAGATACTCTTACCCCTCTTTAATCTCTAGAGATTGGATTAAACTTGATAGTTATATTCCTATCTAAAGCTCTATGATGAGATCCTTCTAGGTGAGATACTCTAGCCAACCCATTCACATTAGTTGTAGAGATCTCAAACCTACCCTCATATCACCTTGGGCATCTCAAAATCATCACAAGTAAGGTGATTGATCAAGTGTAACTGAGGCATTGGCGACGTAGCAGCAACACGATCGGGGGAGCAAAGGAAAGCTGATTGAAGCACGGGAGAGCGGAAATCAAGTAACCCAAAGTGGCGCTGAACAAGGGGCTCATCCGACAAGTAAGGTTGTCAATTTATTGAGAGTCCATCCACTCGTTTTCCTGTGAGAATTGAGTGTAGAGTTTGTTTGTCAAATTCGATCTAAGGTCGTTTGTCGATCCTTGGCTTATTAGTTGAGCCTAAAACTCTAGGGACGTTGGCCGTTCTTTGGCACGTTAGTCAAGCCTAAAGACTATGGAAATTTGGTACTCCTTCCCAAGTTTGCTGGGCCCAAACAAAGTCTCCAAGAGGGAGCCTCCGACATAGGAGTGACCGTGCGTCGGGTTGCGAGTTAGTATATGTCCAAACTCTGTTAAGGTTGAGAGGTGAACTGGTAAAACCTCCTTGTAAAAGTTGAGAGGTGAACCTCATTTAAAACCTCCGTATAATGAATACCGATGTGCTTAAAGGGGTTGGTTGAGTACTTAAACCGGGAGTGGAATAGACCTAAAGTCGAACCACTATATATGCTTGTGTTTGTGATTGATTTGAGCACATTGTTATCTTAGCATTGTATGTTTAAGTGTTTAATTATAAATGCTTGATAGGAATGTATGCTAGACACTAGATATGCACATCCACGCACAACATGTACTTTCACTAAGTAGTGTAGACTTGAGCTCATTAATCCATTCACTTAATCTACATATGTTGCATAGATTAGTAGCTTGATTTGTTTAATCATTTGATTATCTATGCATGCTTAAGTTACGTTGTTTAATTGCTAATTATATGCTAGCCTTGTGATTGGACCCACTTAGGCCTGGAAGCCAAAGTGTTAATTGCTTACGTAGTTTAAATTGTTAAAAGTGCATAAGTAGGCGAAAAGAATTTAAAAGGTCCTAAAATTGCATAAGTAGTCTTGCTAGCCTTGTGATTGGTCGAGACCTTCCTTAGCTTGACAAAGTGCGCACTTGGCCATACCCGCATCTTTCGTGGTTGCTGCACCTTCCTTCAAGTATATGCTAGTCCTTGGCTCTTTTTCTTTTTAGCTTTTTTATTCCTTTTCAACCATGCATGAGTTTCTTTCCTTTTCATCATAGGTGTGGCTATGGGAATATCTTTTTATGACCCTTCTTCTTTCTTGGACGGATTCTCATCGGTCCGGTGTCCTATCCCTTCTCTTGAATGGGCTTCCACTTACTGTTCAGGCCATGAGCCTCTCAATCGTCGGATGTTCTCCCACCTTCATGGATGGGAGATTAGCTAGGAGGCCACATGGCTGCATCGGGTGACAGCGATCTGCAGTGCTGACCACACTTCTTTACTGCTGTTGGGCTTCTGGAGATACTTCTCCTACCATCCGATTCATTTTCTGTGACAGTTTGGGTATTGGCAGGACATCCCTTCCTTTGCCTTTTCTGGTTTTAGATATGCTTCCATGCATGTTCGTGCATAGGCTCTCCATCAGTAACTCCAATCATCTTGGTTGGTGTAGACACCCCACCTTCGGCTACACTGTTGGTAGAGATAGCTGGTTGAACGGAGGACCATACCCCCAAATCCCAAGTCCAAACTCAGCCAAACTCACCCTTGTAAGCCCCATTCCATAGCCCAGTTCAAGCCTGAACCCAGTCAACCCAGTCCTAAAAACCACCCTGAAAAACCCCCCATAAAAAAGGCCAGTCAAAAAATCCCAAAAAAGTCAAACTCACTGAGTCAACTCGCTGAGTTAACCCGCTGAGTCAACCCGTCGAGTCAACCCGTCGAGTCAAAACACCGAGTCAACCCGTCGAGTCAACCCGTCGAGTCAAACCACCGAGTCGACCCGCTGAGTCAACTCACTGAGTCGACCAGCGAGTCCAACAGCAGCCCCGAGGGAACGGCCGTACTCGCTGGAAACCGAGGAGCGGCCGTACGGGCGGCCCATGGCAGGCCGCCCGGACAAAATTACGAATCTGCCACTCTCTGCTGCTATAAATACCCCCCTCCCCTTCTCATTTCAACAAGCCATTCGAAGCTCTTCGAGTCCAGAGAGAGTCCATCCTTCATCCCTTAGCCCATTTTCCCACCAAGGAGAGCCCGAGTGAGGAGAGTCTAACCCTGGTCCAGCCCAGCCTGACCACTGGTCCAAGCCTCCAAGCCATCAAGTCCTATCCAGCCACTCGAAGCCAACCCTTGCGACACCTCCGTCCACCCAGCTACTCTTTTCCAGCATCATCTCATTGCATCTAGCATAAGTGCAACATTTACTTTTCTTCCAACCCCCCTGCTTCACTACAAGCACCTTGATTACTCAAACACACATGCATATGTCTTTATATTAAGCACCTGTCAGTTCGAGCGTATGCTCTGGGCTTGCCCGTTGTTGGAACCTGCCCATCAGAAACTCTTACTGTTCAGACCTGCATTCACGCTTCACCATAAAACACCTTGATACTCAAGCACACTGCATATGTCTTATATTAAGCACCTGTCAGTTCGAGCGTACGCTCTGGGCTTGCCCGTTGTTGGAACCTGCCCATCAGAAACTCTTACTGTTCAGACCCGCATTCATGCATCATGTCATCATGAGAATATACGAGGATTAAATTAGACTTTCAAGTATTCGATCGATTCTGTGAAGTAGAGACCGTACTTCGGTACGGGCAGTGTGTGGGGTGCTTAACCTCTTCCCACCCTGTAACCGTGATCCCTTACCTTGAATCTCTGACCGCAGATCAACAGGAGTCATTTTAGAGGAAGGAATCTTCGGATTCCCTTCTCTAACGTTTCTACGGGGTCTAGCCGACTGTAGATTCGAAGTAACTGGCTAGTGGCGACTCTGGTCTTATATAATTCACTTAAACACATCCAGCTCAATACGACAACCAAACGAAGCCCTCGAGAACGAGGCAAGCCAGTGGCACAAACGGCGATTTCGCACTCACGCACCTCTTCTTCTTCTTCTTCCGAAAGGAAAGGGAGAACGACGTCGTGTGGGAGCGCGGAAAATCGGCGAGGGTCCACAGAATGGCGACTCCACTGGGGATAGCTAGTCCCACTAGTCGTGATCCGACTTGAAAACAGAATCCTTCCCGTACTTGAAAGTCATTAATCCTCATACAATCTCATCTGCATAGCATTCTACCCAAACCCAAACACAAAAAAAAATAGAAAATTCCAAAACCAAAAAAAATAGAAAATCCCAAAACCCAAAAAGAGTAGAGTACAGTCCTCACCATTGCGCCTCCTCGGGCTCAACGTACGCGAGACAACTTCCCTTCCGCAGCATAATCCGCACTCGGGCTCAGCAAGCCATGTCCGACCACGAAGAAGAAACTCATCACTTCCCTGCTCTCGAAATAGCCGAAGCGCAACCTCCAGCGCAACAGCCCGTTGACAATACGCCAATCATACAAGAATTGGCACAAGGAATGAGAGCAATGCAAGAAATGCTCTTGCAATTCATGCAAGCACAAACCACCGCAGCAGCCAACAATCAGGTTGGCCCAGTTCAGCAAGCTCAGCAGCCATGCCGGGTCCTCCCGGCCTCCAGTTCAAATCAAGCACAACCATCGGAGTCTGCCCAAGACTACCGACAGCAGCCATCTCAGCCCTTCGCTGTGGGGCATCCTTCTCAATATCTTCCTGCGACGACAAGGCCATCTCAGAGCACCTCCGTTGCAGGAACATCCAGTCAGCTTCCAGTCAATCTTGCAAACAACAATCTCAGTAGATCTCAGCATGTCCCCGCCGATGGGACACCTTTTCAATTCCAGCACATCCCCGCCGATGGGATTTCAATTCAATTTCCAGCAACAGGGACAGCACTGGCGAATGCCCACAATGGGGGTCAGTGTCAAGCCCACATCAATCAGCGGACAGTGGCGAATACCCAACAAGGGGGTCACTTCCCAGCATCTCAGCCTCCTGCAAACAGGAGCACTTTTCAATTCCAGCACATCCCCGCCGATGGGATCCAGTTAATTTCCAGCAATCTTCAATTCAGCAAAATCCAGTTAATTTCCAGCAATCTTCAATTCAGCAAAATCCAGTAATTTCCAGCAAGTTCCAGTTCAACCTTCAGTACAGTCTCCAGTTCAGTTACCATCATTTCAAGCACAAGTTCATCAGAATCCAGTTCATCATCAAATCAATTTCAGCAACCCGCGGTTGCTTTTCAGCAAGCCCATAGGGTCGAAGACATCGACCACTATGCCGAAGAAGAACGTGCCTTATTCCAGGAGGCACCAGTCGCTCGAACAGATCACTCAGGACTGGACGAGTTGCGGGAGCAGTTCCAGATCTTGCAAAATCAGCTTCAGCGACAGCAAGGAATCGACTTACCTTCGACCAAGTTCAGAGACTTGTGTCCTTTCCCAGATGCTCGTACCTCAAAACTTTGAGGTTCCAAAGTTCAAAAGATACGACGGCAGCGGTTGTCCCACAGCACATCTCAAGGCCTTCTGTGGAGAGCTGAGTGCAATCTCAGGAAACGAAGGGGCCCTCATTCGATTGTTCCAAAAATCTCTGAAGGGCGATGCCCTAGATTGGTACACTTCATTGGACTGCCACCGCATCAGAACATGGGAACAGCTCTCCCAGGCTTTCGTCGACAGATTCGCATATAATCTCAACATGGCACCCAGAAGAGCCGACCTCGCAGCACTCAGGCAAAGGAGTGATGAAACACTATCAGCTTATGTGGGACGTTGGCGAGCTATGGCAGCCAGAATGCGGACACCCATCGACGATGAAGAACAAATCTCCATGATTGTTCATTCAACATACCCAGGCATATCCGGGTATCTCATCTCGCATCCATATGCGAATTTCTCACAATTGATCCGTGCTGGAGAGCAAGTTGAAGCAGGAATCCGGGCCGGGACGATCTCCCCATGGCCTCATCAAGCCACTCCAGTCAAGAGGAACAGAGTGGAAGGAAGACCTATCGGGCACGGGAATGGAAACCGCAATGGTTCTCCTCCCGCCCAACAGAGGTAAACAAATCAACACCGCTGCTCAAGGAAATCAACGTGCTCCCCCACAAGGACGTCAACAGTATCAGCAGAATCAAGTTCAGCATCAGCCTCAGCGATATCAGCCACAACCGAATCCTCAGCCACAGCCACCTCGACAACAGCAGCAGTTCAGGGGAAATGGCCAATACTCATACCAGAACAGGCAGAATTACAGGGAGTTCAGGAAGTTCACTCCACTCAGTCAACCACTTAGTCAAATCATGACTACGCTGGTACAAAAGCAGTTACTCACTCTGATGACACCTAGGCCTCCGCCTCATCCTCTGCCTCCAAATTACCGAGAAAATGAGTACTGTGCCTACCATCAAGGACGTGGCCACGCCACTGATCGATGCTATACTTTGAAAAATGCCATACAAGACCTGATTGATGACCGCAAGATCGTCATCTCGGTCCCTGGAACTTCTCCAGCAGCTTCCACCAACATCCTTCAGAATCCTCTGCCTCAGCATCCAACGGACCCCAGTTCGTCTCGTGGCCCTGCCGTCAATAGTATAGAAGAAGGGGACCATATCGATCGCTTCTTCTCCCCTATTCAGTCCATTCATGCCTACACCTATGAGCCAACAAATCCTCCTCCAGTCTTGCAAGGGGCAAGTCCCTTTCTTCCTTCAATCTCCGAGCCAGTAGTGCTTGAAGGAGCACCTCCATACGATATACCAGTTGTTCAAGGGGCACCTTACAACCATTCAAGCTGGGAACCAGTCGTCCTGGAAGGAGCACAATCATACATTGAGCCCACATACGAACCTGTCATCTTGCAAGGGGCAACTCCAGAACAATCCAATCCGCAATGGAAGGATTACACTCATCAGCAGCAAGAGCCCGTTGTCTTGGAAGGATCTCTTCCAGTCAAGCCTGTCATATTGCAAGGGGCAAGTCCCGGAGGCATATCAATCACGCTACGGCAGCTCGGACGAACAGAGAAACCTCCTGCCATATCAAGAGGACCAGTATTCATTCCATGGGAGCCTCCTGCCCCAGGAACAGTCAAGCCAGGACCACGACCTTATGTGGTCTATGAAGACAAGCCTCGATACTACCCCTTCAGCACAGGCAACAATGTAGTTCTCAAGGCAAAAGCTCTATACGAGGAAGATCTGGTACCCACACCAGCACCGTTGCAAGAACCAGTGGTCCTAGAAGGCAAAAGGGAGGAAAACTACAAAGAGGTTCCATGGCACTATCCAGAATGTGCGGAAGTGGGAAACATGAATCCCAACGGGCGTTGCATCCGAAGAGATAATCAAAACAGAGGAGATCCCAAAGGCGTCCTCTCAGGCCTCGGCAGCAAAAATGAAGCCGCATACGATGTGGCAACTCAGCTCAAGTCAATCCCTGCACAAATCTCAGTATGGGAGCTACTCTGCACATCTCGCATACACCGAGAAATGTTTGCCAAGACCTTGAATGATGCTCATGTCTCCTCCGATACGGCACCAGAGATGATTGCATTGATGATTGGACAGCTACTGGCTCCGCGCGCCATCACCTTCACCGATAATGAGTTGCCACCAGAGGGACGAGATCATGGGCGATCCCTCAACATAGCCTTACGATACAAAGACCTCTGTGTTCCGCTGGTCCTTATCGATAATGGCTCAAGCTTAAATGTCTGCCCACTCAAGACCGCGGAACGCCTGGGAATCAGTCCTTCTTCATTCCGACCCAGCACCATATGCGTCAGAGCATTGACAACACCCGCCGATCAGTGGAAGGGGAGTCGACATAGAGGTACAGATAGGTCCAGAAGTTTCTACCATCACATTCCAAATCCTGGATATATCAGCCTCTTTCAACATGCTGCTCGGACGACCGTGGCTGCACAAGGTTGGAGCTGTGCCATCAACCCTGCATCAACGAGTGAAGTATATCTGTGGAAATCAAGTGATCTCTATCCATGCAGAGAAGGAGCTCATCATTCCTTCCAATGCTACTGCCACTGAACCAGACATCCCGGTCATCGATATCCAGCACTCTGAAGAAGACATCCCGTTTCACAGTTTCGAATTCGAGACTGTGAACTCTATCGCCAATCCAGAACCGATAAGGGTGGACCGTGTCTTTCACCGGCAGAGCGTCTGAGCCTCAAATACCGAATGAAGAATCACTTCAAGTCCAGAAAGGTATCGCTAGTATATAACCAACGCAAGTGGGGACTCGGATACAGGGCAACCTTCATGGACAAGGAAGGAAGAAATTTCGGTGCTCACCCATCCAATTCGTCAAGCCAGGAGAACCTTGCAAAGATCCAGGAGGGAATCAACCGACTGCACTACACAAAGGCCTCCCGATGAGCCTAGTTTGGGCTACGTGGCCCCCCATTCGATGGGATCAGATTCTCGAACCCTCTAAGCCTCCAGAAGAAGGAGGAAATGATGAAGACGAAGAAGGAAGACAAATACAGCAGCTTCAGGACCAGGTTACTCTGACACCTGCTCCCAACCAGGGGCAACCTGCCCACTCTCAATCAACCAGGGG